>VXAL01007865.1:409838-466356 GCA_013399475.1 Chauna torquata
TCGCCCCACCGCGAGCCCGCCCCGCACCGCCCGGCCTCGCCGCCATTTTGTCACCGCCACATCCCCTCCGGGGGGGCGGGGGCCGCGGAGCGCCACGCCCCCTCCTTTGCATGGCCCCGCCCCCGCACTGGGGCTGGCCCCGCCCCCGAAGCGTAACCGGGGTTTTGGGCTCCACGCGTGGAGGGGGCGAAGGAAAGGTTAAAATGAAAAAGGTAAAATTTCAGTAAAGAAACAGAACGGTAGCTAAATAAACACTAGCAAACGAAATGGAAGTAAGTAAATTAAAATAAAAAAGCGAACATACATAATAACTAAATGAAGATCGAAAATTAACACACAGAAAATGAAAAGAGAAAATGAAAATAAATAAAACCAAGAATTCATAAACAAATGAAACGCAAACAAAAAAGAGTGGAGGAAAAAAAAAACCAAGAGCACGCTTCGAGCACTTCCACAGGGTGCGGCGCCAGGACGAAGCGACACGCGGAGCCAGAGAACCGCACGGCTGCATCGCGCGCAGCGAAACCCGCCGGCCCCTGCCTCCGCCGCCCCGGTACAGTCGTCGCCTGCTGGTACTTGGCGCGACAGGAAGGAATTATGCGGATGTATAGGCTACACGGTAAAGATGATATACAATATCACACTGGAGCCTTTTCCCAATGAAAGGAAAACGTTTCTCTACGATACATGGCGATGCCGCACGGAGAGCGGGGACACGGCCCGAGCGGGGCTGCCCCGCTCCTCCGGGTGCTCTCCCGCACGCTACAGCCGAAATAAAATACATATATAAAAACAAAAAGAAATTTACATGGCATAATATTACATTCTCTTTTCCTAGTTTCATTTTGTACATCAAGAACACTGCAAGGGTTTTAAAAAATAAAAAGGCAAAGGCACCTGAGGAGCGAGTCGCATTCACACGCGTGTACACACACGCACGTGCACACGCACGCGCACACACACTCGAGCCAGGGGACCAGGCCATCCGAGGGAGGTGGATTCGGGTGGTTTGAGGGGCTGACGGGGCCCCAGGGCACATTCTGGGGGGCAGCAGGGGACAAGGGCAGGTCCCGCCGTCAGCTTCCCCCAGCCCGCGGTGCTCCAGCAATGTGCAGCGTGGCTGGGACCCCACTTTTGTTCTTGATTCTTTGGAAAAAACAAAAGAACGCACCCACCACCGAAGGATGGAGAAAAATCAAAGCTGAACAGATTCAGCAGAAGGGGAGAAAAAAAGCGTAAAAAACGTTTTAGCTTTAGGGAAAACACCCTTTGTTGTTCTCTTCTGACAAAACCCCTATTAGCCAACACGATGATCTTTTTTTTTTTCTTGTATTTTTTTAATCCATCTTATGGAACTGAACAGACTGATGGATTTGGTCCTATTCACAGAATAAAATTCTTTATTTCCCCTAGAGGAAGGAGGCGACTATTTCCCCCCCCTGCGGAGGAGACCGTCAGGAGAGCTGCCATCCACCGCTTTGTTCGACAGGCACACAAACCAGGGCGCTGCGCTGCCGCAACCACCCTCGGCTTCACAGGAGCTCAGCCCTGGCAGTAACTGGCCTCTGCAGCTTTGCAGACACGTCTGGGGGGAATCCTTCGAGCTATTTCTTTTAATTTGCCTGAACATCACTTTTTTAACTGAAATAATTCTAGGTTTTGCTTCTCTTTCTGGAGCTGTGGACAAGGAAATGTTCCCACTGCCGCACCAGCAGCACAACGACTCAATCTCTTCCGCACGGAAGAATTCAAGGATGTGCGAAGTCACACAAACACCCATGTTCTCAATTTCCCCTTCACTCCAAGCAACACTTCTCATTTTCAATGAAAAATAAAATAATATAAAATAAACCTGTGTTTGACATGCTGGCCTGAAGCTGGCAACACCCTAGTAACTGCTTATTTAACCTTTGCTGAGCCGAGCGGAAACAGTTAATGCAGCAGGGAAGCTGGAGATGGGGTGATGCAATTAATTTGCCCAGAGTGACCAAGATCCGATAAATTCATTGGCTTCCAGGGACTCTATGCTTGTCCCCCACAGGTTTTCCAGCAGGGTAGTGTTGGTCAAAGAGGCCGTAGCCCACCTTTCTTTAACTTGCTTTAAGCTTTCCTGATTTCTCCTACAACTTCAAGCACATTGCAGAAAAATCTAGCTGCACGTGATCTACGCAGCTCTGCGCTCCAAGGCTGAGGCTTCATGCTCGTGCAGCTGGTCCCTGGGGCACCACCGCAGAGGTGACGTCCCCCTTCCTGGCCCCCTGCGGCACCCGGGGCTGATCCCACCCGGAGTGGCAGGCAACCAGCAGGCCAGACCTGCAGGTCCTCTCTGCCTAATTTTAGGGACTTGGCTGGGTCGTAGGGAGGCCCAGCTGTGCTCCTCCTGCAGCTCCACATGCACACGCACGCACACACACGAAGGCAAAGTCAACACGGCTGCTGCATAAATTGTGCCCGACTCCATACTTGGTGCCGAGTCGAGCATCACTCCTTGATTGTAACCGCTTAAGGCACAGAACAGTATCGAACGCCGCCCCTCTGGAGATGCTGGCTGGCGTTGCCACCTCCAGAAGCGTTCCCTTCCCCTTGTGAACGGGGACACCTGGGTCCCCCCAGCTCTGCGGTCTGAGGATCATCTCCAGGCTGAAGCCTGGCATCTGTTCCTCTGTGGGAAGCGGTGATCGGCACCGAGCATCTTATTCCTCCACTGGTCCCAGGGACGCTGCCAGCATCGCTGTCGTGACGGGGGGACAGATGCAATCCAATGCACTTTCCCCCAGAGAGAAGTAGCACAGCGAGCCAGGACACCCCGCAGCACCGCTGACGGCAAGGAGGTTGCTCGCCCCGAGGCCAGCACCCATACAGACGGGGTGTCCAGGAAATCCCTCGTTCTGAATTCCCAGCGGTGGCCACCATCTCCAGCCTCCAATGGTCCCAAACGTGGCTTCAAAATCCAACACCGCAGCGGCCGCCAAGCCGGTGATGAGCAAGAAGGGACCTGTGGGGCCACCACCAGGACAGCCCAGGGCTGAGGTCTGAACCGCAGAGTGCAAAAGGGCCGCGGGTCTGGCGGCCACCCCCCTCCCACCGGCGTTTCCCCCTCCCCGCTGCCCGGGGCTCAGAGCCCACAGTTGACGAAGGGGTGCCTCAGCAGGTCCTCGGCCGTCGGCCTCCGCTTCTCCTCCACAAAGATCTGCTTGAGGAAGTTGCGGCAGGAGTTCGAGACGCCGTCGGGAAGCTGGGGGTTGGTCGGCTGGGTGGCGATTTTAAAAATAGCCGCCATGGCTTCAAACTCTGCCCACGGCGGCTTCTCTGTTAACATCTCCACCACGGTGCAGGCCACGCTCCTGCAACAACACCAAGCAGGCAGGGGTGAGACAGCAGGTAAAGGACTGGTGTGTGCTTTGCATGGGGCTCTTCACTCCCTCCAGTGAGAGCGGACTTCCAAGTCTTGTCCTAAAGCTGGTGGCTTCTCTGCCTACATGAACTGGCAGACATTAAGCTTCATAAAAACACATGGCTGAGAATGCAAGGGACCTTACTGGAGCACCCCCTGAAGGAAAACCCAGACAGGAGTTTAGACACTGCAGCTGCTGTAATAGGATGCAAGTTCCCCAGGCAGTAGAGTCAGAATGAAACATGCCTGCCTGCAGATTTACATCCGACTTTATCTCCCATGTGCATATAAGAGGAAGCACATCAGATCAGCATCTAAGGGCCTGAAAGGTTTTTCTGTGCTTGCTGAGGAGTCCTCTTTTCAGCAGGGACCCTCTCTGCCATCTCCATTCGTAGCTGCTAAAAGAGCAAACCACATTCCCCTGCGGTGCAGGGCCACCTGCTAAGGGCTCCTCAGGCTTCCTCTCCAGGCAGGGCTCTGACAGAGGGACTACTGGGAGGACTAGTAGAGTTACCCCAACTCTTTTAGGCTCCAAATGACATCCTCCAGAGATTGAAATATTCACAAGCAAGCAATGATTTTGGTTGTCTTCGTGTCTGAGCCACGTGCAAACATCCAGCAGCAGGTTTTGAGAGGCTGCAAAAGATCACACTGAGCCTCCAAACTGAGTTTAGCTAACCTTAAAAGAGAGTGACCAAAACTCAGCAGCTCTTCTGGCAAACTTTGTTATCAGCCTGCTTTCCAGAATTAAACAGCTGCTACGGAGCTGAGCCACGTACGGCCCTCACACATAAGGCCTTCTAAAAGCAAGCTGTGGTTTTGAGTGCTCCTCTTTGGGGACTTTCAGCTCTGACTTGCTCCCTCTGGATGTCTGCATAGCTGATCCTAACATTCAGCTCCCATTTCCATCCTTTGCATTGCTCTGTCTTCCAAATACTAGCTGTACCTCTTGCTCCCACAATAACTTCCCAAAGGGATCATTTGATTTAAGTAGCAGTGGTGGGGTTTCTACTGTATTCCTTACCACACGTCAGCTTTCCTTCCATAGCCTTCTCCACTGATAACCTCTGGGCTCATCCAGTATGGTGTTCCCGTGACAGATTTAATCCCAGTCCCAGACATGCAGATGGTCTGGATGCGTTTGCTGGCCCCAAAATCTCCAAGTTTCACATTTCCAGCAGAATCTCTCAAAATATTGGCACCTACGGATGAAAAGCAACAACAAAAACACCAAGAGATGAAGCAGCAAGCTGAGTTGAGCAGCTACAGTGAGGACAGCAGGAAGGACAGAGGCAAAGCGCTGGACATGAGGGAAACCAAAGGGCCTTGCTGTGGCTGGATTCAGCCTTATGCAAAATCCCTCTCTCCTAGGCAGCTGCTCTCCAGGAGGGCGGATTCCCACTGGCTCTGCTGGATAGACTCAGCAGGTTTCCCAAAAGTGAGCAGTGAATGGGAGATAACGAATTATCCTCCCCATGCACTGACAACAGAACAAAGCCTCAGATCCCCCCAGTCACCAGGGCCTCTCGATTCTTGGGTAAGTTGCACCAGATTTTTAGAAGTGTAGAGATCTGGTGGCTGTAAAGGCAGTTAACAACAATCCCTCTTAACACTACTTAATCTGGGCATCCCAGACAGGAAGACAGAACAAGAGTTTGGTTTCAGCTGCTTGTTCAAGATTCTAATGGTTGAAGTTGTTGACGGCAAGAGGCAAAGCTGAGGCAAAAATACCTTAAATACCAGATACCAGCACAAGATTTATATTGGGGCGGGGGGAGGCTAGGTTGAAGAAACCTAAGACAGCAAGAAGCTTCTCTGCGTTATCCACTCACCTTTAATGTCCCTGTGGACAATCATATTGCTGTGTAAGTAGAAGACTCCCTGCAAGATCTGCCTGGTGTACTTCCGAGTGACGTTCTCAGTCAGAGCACCGTACGCTTTTAGCTGGTCCTTTATTGAACCCTGTTGCAAGCAAAAGACATGCAGTGACCATAAGGACCAGCAGAACCAGGTGCATTGTGTCACCGTGACTTTTTAAACTTTCCTGACCGCTATATTTCTCAGCTCAAAAAACCACTGCTGTAAAAATGGCAAGATAAACATCCACTAAGTGCTGAACAGAGCAAAGATTTGTCCCCAGTGCCCCAGAGTCCAGTGGAAAAAGAGGTATGGCCTCTGATGGATATCAGTGCTACCCTCTGCCAACAGCACAGATCTTTTTCCCCCTCTAGTGGCTAGATTTCACCAATAGCTCATGGAGAAGGACCACACTGATAAGGAATTCTCACTCAAGTGAGAGGATCAACTCGACTAGTTCTTCAGGGCCAAGTCAGTCTTCTATGAAGCCTTGCCACTAACTTCTCACAGCAAGGATTATCCACTGCTGTGAGGTGGGCAGACTCATGGGGAACATGGTCAGACAATTTGCAAGTACCCTGCCTTGAATTTCTGATCCAGGCACGCAGGCTCCTACTGGTTTGATTTCATTGATGAAAGAGGGAAGGAAGCAGCGGTGCAGGTATCTATCCTCTGCAAGAGGTTGCCCCCTTGGTTTTAGCTGTATTTCCTGTCCACCTGGCAATGGATGCCCCTCACTACATCAGAGCTGGGTTTTAGGATGGGTGAATCAGAGGCAGATTTGGGGTTCAACCCCTAGGTCACCCCTAGGGCCACCTCCAGCATTCAAGCTGGGTAGAAAGTGGGAGGAGAACTCCTCCTGTTTCTGCCTGTCCTGCAGCATTGGGGTTGATCCAAGACTGCCATAGTTCTTCTCTTCTGGGAACAGTGGGATGCTCTACTCCAAGTCACTCTGTCTTGGCTCTTCCATGTACACCTCCCTCTGCTGTTGCTCTGTCCAGCTACTGTTCTGGCCTTCTTTTGAGGCTGGTGGTGATCCCATGGGTGGGCTTCTCCTTTCCCTTTCATAGCACTGCTGAAGTAACCTGGGATGCTCTGAAGTTACCTCCTCCTGCACCTTGTATGCAGGGTATACTCCCCCACCCACAACCCTATAAGCCTTCTCATCCTGGCCTCCCTCACCCTGACTGTGGGACATCAAACATGATACTGAAGAAGCGGAAACAGGGTGTTCAAGGCTTCTGGTCAAATAGACCGGTTCTGTTTTCTAAACATAAATTGAAAAAATAAAATAGATGAATGGGGCTGAGTACATCAGAAAATACACAGCTATTTAACAGGGGTGATTATAAGAATGCCAGGCTAATGGTGCACCCAAGCTTTGGCCCCTGAAGATTTTACCAAGCTATCTGTGTATCATCAGAAACCTGGTCAGATCCAGCATTTCGGAGCTGCTATCCTGCAAGGTTTAGGAACTCAATCACTTCCACTGCCATTGGAAACCAAAGCCCCAAGCTGCTTTTGTGAAACAAGCCATCATTGTGTCACTACAGTCAATCTGTATTTGGTCAGAGCTCTAGTTTATCGCAAAAAAAATAAACACTGAACTTCCAGCCTTGCTGGACACTGTCCCAGCATCAAATGTTGGTTTCCTGGCTGCTAACAAACATCAGCATGTAGCAGAATAAGCAGCAAGGGTACTGCTGAAACTCCTGGGCTTTACTCTTCTGGGTCCATGCCTCGTCGTAAGGCCTGAAAGTGATCTGCCTGCCCCTAGGGAGAGAGGGAGGACAGTGCTTTGAAGGGGCTCAAATGTGTGGAAGTCCACCTGATTGCTCACATTCAGTACGTGTTAGGAGACCTTCTAGCACATTTACTAATGACTAAAATTATTTGTGAACAGATGACTTCATAGTCCCTTCTGACCTTACAAACAAGGCCTGAATAAACAAGGGTTTATTCTCCTACAGTCTGGGGAATGAATCCAGCTGGACAGGCAGGACTTTGGAGACTAGATCCTCCAGCAATGTAAACAGTTATGCTGGTTTATACCAACCAATGACTTTGTCGAGATGGCTGATGTAACTTGCATCCTTGCAAATGGAGAAGATGTTCAACTAATCTGTGTGCATTCTCCAGCCTCTGCTTAGGCTCTCTCACAGTTTCCTGATCTTCCTTTTCCCTGGGGCTATTTCATCCTATGTCAGCAAAACCACAAATTTAATCCACTCTTGCTCAATTGGATAACGCTACCAACAAAAGATTCTGTCCTGAACAGGAGAAGACTTACAAGCAAGTAACACTGTTTTTAATACACACGTGCTGAAAGCCAGAAATAATTGGTGACAGCTGTGGGTGGACAGTTGTACTACTAACTTGTCCTGGAGGGATTTGTAATAAATACTTAAGAATGGGCTCAGGCCACAGTGTTTAGAGCCAGATCTGGATCGTGTCCCGCATTTACCAAGTTCAGATTCTAGACTGTGAACACACCCTGCTCCAGGATTCAAACCTAAAACCTGACTTCAAGGCTTTTGAGTTGACCCACTGCAAGTTGAGGAGCTTGACTATGACATCTGACTCAACCTAAGCTTTCCCAAGTCCTAGGGATACTGAGATGCACTGTTTTCCTTTGGTTCATCAGATATAGCACAGCTCACCTGTCGAGCTTAACTCCAGATCCAAATTTCACCAAACTCCAGGGCAGCGTAGATCTGTTCTCTATAGCTCATGACAACCTTTAGCAGGAACTGCACTTACCCCTGGCATGTATTCAACAAAGATAGACAGCTTCCTCTCCTCAGGATCCCGCAAACACCCATAGTACTGCACTATCCTGTCGTGACGGAGAGTCTTCAGCAGCTGAATCTCACACTCTAAGGCATTCACCTCCTGCAACAAAACAGACACACTCCATGGGAAAAGGGAATGGTTACACATACCTCTCTGAAACAGGAGTATTACTCAAATATTGCTGAACACTGAACACTTCTCATAGCACCTGTGAAGCTGCCTATTCTGGCATCAGACATGTAAGGCTCAGAAATGAGGAGTGCTGCCCTGAGGAACTGGCAGGCAGATGGTATACACAAGGACTTGGCTTTGAGAGAGGTGTACTCATTTGACTGTGCTCGTGAGTTCTTCTGGAAAGGTGTGAACGAAGACACCAACAAAGCTAATGCAGCACCTAGAGTGGGAAGAAGGTGAATGAAGCAAGAAGGCTAAAACTAAGGAAGAACAGAGAGATCTGCAAGAGATGATATCTGAGACAGCAGCCAACATGACCAAGAAACAGGGAGGCAAAGAAATCACTGGAGCATGCTGACTGGTGCCACAAGCCATCAGGGACCGCTCCAAAGAGGGCAAACCCAACAGTCTGCGTGCATTGCCTTCCACCACGGACACAGACTCTTCTGCCACCTCTACCCTCAGCCTCCAGCCCACAACATCACAACGTGCTACAGAACGCAGTGCTGCCCTCACACTCACTTTACTTGTTTCTTGACTGTCAGGGTCAAATGGCACCTGCTTCACCGACAGCTCGCGGCCAGTGTCGGCATCATAGCAGAGATAAACTTCCCCAAAAGCTCCTCTTCCAAGCAGCTTCCCCAGCCTCCAGTTCACAGGTGCCTGCAAGGCTACAGGAGAGAGGAGAGAGTTGAGAGAAGAGCTCAGCAGGGAGACTTCACCATCAGCATCTATCTGACCCTACAGAGTGAAGATTAGGCCTGCAATGATCTCACCAGGGCAGACAGTGAGCCACCCTCTCCCAGGGGCACCATGACAAAAAAGTTTTAATTGCATGAGAGCTACTGGCGTGTGCTGGGAGATCTCTCCCTTTATACTCTGCATTAGTATAAAGCAGAAACAAGTCACAGCAAAGTCACATTTCTTTAGAGTCCTTCCTCCAGAAACTGCTTTCGTAGGTAACGTTCAACTTTCTCTCCTCTGCTATAGGATGGGTAGGATACAGCATAGCTGAGCAGCAACTCAGGCAGGGAACTGCAAGGAGTTTTATCTCACTAGCTGTTCCTAGGTTGTGATTCATCACTGAACAGGCCCAGAATGCACCAATTTCTACAGCATGCGCAGTCTTGCAACACCAGAGCAACCTGCAAAACCATCTTTGGGTGCTGGGGTGACAGCAATGTAAGACAAGGAAGGGGGCCTCTGGACCCATTTGTTCTCACATCCCAAGTCTCCTGGAAGCTTCTGCTATGCAAGCACATTAAGAGTCCAATGCATAAGCAATTTTCTGCAACTTAGCGAGTTATGAACACCAGCTCACCCTGTAGGCACTCTTTACTCAAGGCCAAGGTAAGGTATAGTGAGTTATATTTAATCTTCCTCATTGAAATGTAAGCTGTTGTAGTATGCCTCTTGTTGGGGATGGAATCAGAGTGCATTCACAAACGGTTAGCTTAGCTGCTGCCCAATAACTTGGGAGGTCACAGTAACTGAGACCTCGAACACTAGCAGCTTTGATTCACTTACAGTTCCTAGTTTTTGTAGGAGAGGTGCTGAAGACCTGCAGACCTTTTTCACAATTGTTCCACCATTTGGGTCTGTACTCATCATATTGCAGGGTGCTGAGCTTGCTGTCCCCATTAAAGCTCTTGGTTCGGCTAGAAGGGACCAGCTGAAATAGGTTTTCCTGTGGGAAATAACTCCTGGGGAAAGTTCTCCGGCCTGTAGGAGAAAAGGGGGAGAGTTATGGCAAGAACACACACGCCAGCTTGGATCTACCTATCACCGCCTTCTCACATCACTGCCCAGATTCAGTGATGCACCTCTTCAAATTAAACAAAACAAGTTTAATGAAACTGAAGCAAAGCCCTATGAATATTTTAAATTCAATTTAAGAGCTGTTAACAGCAGGCAGGATTACATCTAACACAGAATGTTTCCAGAGAGGTTTGCAACAGTTTAATTACATTAGGTTTTTGTTGGTTTTTAATCACAATTAAACTCTGAACAGGCAGAGATTTACACTTCAAATTATCCCTGGCATCCCCTAAGACCACAGCACAAATGACCACACAAGCAGTGCCAGATCTCACGATAATCATTTGCACAAGGACGGTGTCAGTGAGAGATGAAGATCATTCTGGAAGGCTCAATGTCCTGTCTGCATGTCCTTAATGTTTTCTTTCCAAAGGAATTTGATCTTTATTCACTTTTGCCTCCCACCACTTGCAGCCTCACACAGTGAAAGGAGGAGCAGCAATGAGGTGATGGAGTGGTCCCCAAAGCTCAGAGCTCATCAGCTTAAAACAGCTGTGAACAGCCACTGCTACCCTGAATTTGCTAGGTGATTTCCTACAGCTCTGTGAGAAACCTGCTGTGAAGATCACAAACCAGCATCTTCAAAAGCAAGCTATTTGTAGGAGAAGGAAAGGTTGATATCACCACGGATGAGAAGAACTATCTATCCTTGTGGCTAAGTTAAAACATCAGGCATAAGCACAGGAGATGCTGACCACTGACTTTAATACATGCTGTAGACACGCAGCACTTCTCAAGAACAGACCCGCAAGTTCTCACAGAGGATACTCTTCGGAATATGCAAGTAAATCCCAAATTACTCAGTTCTTCTCCTGTTATTAAAAACCTCTCCCTCCTAAATCTCTCCAGTCCCTGGCACTGTTACAAGCCTCCTGCAGGAAGGCTGCACTTACCATCCCGGCTGAGGTCCTAGACCAAGCACCTCCCTCCCCAGCCCTCCATAATTTTCTTACCGTCACTGTAGTCCTTGCGACTTTGGGAGAGGTGGTACTGCCTCGGGAAGGTCCCCCCTTTCCCAAACCTTTCGCAGAACGGGATGTCAAATTCTGACAGGAGGAAAGAACAGACATGTTTCTTAGATCAGCTCAGTACTAAATGCTGAGAGTGCTTCTTACATGAAAGCGTTCAGGTCTTCATGCTGAATTACAGGGATGAACAAGGTAACAAATTGTTCATCTGCACAGCCAGACATTCCCCAAGGCTCACTGAAATCCGTCCACAGCCACATACTGCTAGTGGAAAATAAGGGCTAGACACCCTGGTCTTGGTCCCCCTAAAGCAAACAGAGGTTAACCACTGACTATGGACTCTGTCCCACACTGTTCAATATGAGTCAGAGGACTAACACAGAACGTGTCCAGTTTCCAAGACGGAGTACTAAACGTCTTATTTGCACATGGAAAATACAAAAATTAGAGTGGAAACAGAACTGTCAGGCAGGGTCAGGCCCAGATCCATTTAGTCCAAAATCTCCGCTCTGATATCAGCTATTTCCAGGGAAATGCAGATATCCAGCACTTAGCTGACAGAGGCCAACCTCTCCCCAGCTTTCTTCTCAGATGCAACTCCTGACCTCTGAAAGCTGGAGAACAGTTTATACCCTCCAAACTTTATACTTACTTTGATTAAATGCTAGAAGGATAGATTTAGAATATATAGGAGTCATTAAACAGCATCAGAGTTTAGATTAGACATGAGATTATGAGAGACATGGATGGACATGAAAGATAAGGATTTTTTATTTATTCATTTGTTAAAAAAGAGCATCACAGGAAGCCATTGCTGGTAGCAGTGAATAACTTGAGATTAAAATATCTGTCATTTCCCCCCATCTTTCACCTCCTGTTTTTCCTCCATCCAATCCTAATGACACAGTCCGTTCTGATTATTTGTTTGTCTTAGCCTGGGGCCAGCAGCCACTCCTTAGAGACCAATCCTGGCCTAAGCCTCGCTTCAGCATTATTTCCCCATTACAGCAACGTACAAGAGGAGCACATAATGGCTGAAATACGGTCAGCAAGAAAAGCAACAAGAACGGGTCAAGAGGTTCTCGTCAAGCCATGTGTGAGCAACAATGCCAAGTGGCATCTCAAAGCAAAATGCCTCCCGTATCACCAGGGATGTATTAAAACTTCACTGACGTGGACTGACTGCAGCTTCATCTCTACAGTTCAGTCTAGAAATCCTGCCTCTGGCCAGAAATGTGTTATCATGCTAAGGCTGACTGCCATTTATTCATTTTTAATAGTGAAAGTCATTACAGTATTACAGAGTTTCCATGACTTAACCAGCTGGATGTTTGTAAGTCAATAAGCAGTAACCTATGATCCTCGCAAGTTACCGATACACTCTCTAACACTATTTGCAGTATTACAGATTCTGCTTCTTATTAATCCAAGTGGAAGAGGTGTAACTCCCTAGAGAGCTTGGGACTCAGTTTAGTATGTAGGAAGTCAGTATCCTGAAAGTGCAACTCACGGAAACTAATAGAAACAAAAGGTGATGCCGCAAGGCTGTTTCCAGCTTGTCAGCACCTCACAGTTGTCTCCAAAAGCAAGAGCAAGACCCACTCAGCACCTTCCTCCAACACAGAGCTCATCTTTGTCTTTCAGTAGCTTTATTTACTTACATCTGCTTACTTCAGGGCCCCGGCTACCCAGTCTGGACTGTTGTTGCTGTAAACTGATTCCTGAACCAGGCCCAAAGGTCTTTCAGTGCTACCACTATTGCTGCAGAGCCAACAAGGGTTAATGATGACAAGGAGAGCCTTGTCTGTGTCTAATGCTCTGGATCTTTTGGTTTCAGAGAACTTTCATGTTTAATCATTGCAGGGTCATTTTTGAAGTGTAACCTAAGCAATGGAGATGGTTTGCTTGATTTTTTTTAGTTACTTTTCATGCAGTAACATCTCTCTAATATCTTTACCCACTCTCTCTACTACATGCTTTCTGTGCTTTTAAGCAAACTGACCCTCCAAAAATGCTTACCCATGCAATCAAGACCGTCTTTGGGATGGCTCTTCCTCCCAGGAACAGGGGTTTGGGTAAAGGGAGGGCTGCAAAGGGGAAAAAAAAGATGTACTTTATTATACTAGAAAGGCTGTGGAATGAGTTAGGAAGTGATTACATGCAGAAAGCACAGGCTATACAGCAAGATGCACTGATCACTGGTCAGCCCAGTCTACCAAACTGAGCTCTCATCCTCAACCTGCACAAGATTGAAGAGAGTTTTTTTTGTTGTTGTTGGTTCACAGCTTTTTCCTGTTACAAACAAAACGGATCCTGCAGAAAATAGGGTCACTAGGCTGAAACAAAGTAGCCAAGTCTGCAGCATAACACACAGGCACATGATGGCACAGAAGGAAGGCTGTAGATTTCTCTTCCCTCAACGTCAAGTGCTCATTTGTGCAACTCTGCTTTCTGTAAACACTGCTCAGTTGCTGCGGGTGTACGCGCTGGAGTCATTCCGTCATGCTTGATTCATGCAGGTCTCCTCTTCTCTGCAGCATCATCCCCCACCTTCCTCATGTGAAAAAAGCTGCACCACCACTGCGCACATATGTCCTCCCAGGACACCAGGAGGGAGAGAGCAGGCTCACTGCTTCTAGGCTCAAGGTCTTTAAATTACATTGTGAGGATGGTAAAGCACTGCGTGGGGATCTCAGTGATCTTAACTTCATTCCAGCCTCTGTAAGGGCCAGCGAGGTGATCTGGACAGGATGCTTTTCCACTCTGCCTGCTTTCCTCTTAATAAAATGGACATGGTAGTAAAAACTTGCTTTGCAAAGTGCTCTGAAGTCTATTTGTGTCAAAACTGATCACAACAGGTTTGCTACGGAGAAGAGGAATTAAATGCGTTTTTTCTTAGCGTCAGACTGGTCACTGTGCTCTGCCCTCTTGAGGCTAATGCCATCTCAAGCAATTGGCAGCAAAGACCCGGCTATATCTTTTGCAGAATCATACCACATCCTGAGTTGGAAGGGACCCATGAGGATCATCAAGTCCAACTCCTGACTCCAAACAGGGCAACCTGTGTGAACTAGTCATACTTGCTCCTTTTTCTGCCTTCAAAGAACATAAACCTCCCCATGCCTTCTCCAGCTCTCTAGACCCAATGCCTGAATAGTTACGTGAAACAAAGCCAAAATACTCTCTTGCAAACATGCCTAACACTTTTCTCAGTTCACAATAAAGCCTCACAACTAGGAGAAAGTGCTCCTTCTGTTGTTATCCCTAGCAAAGTCTACGCAAAAGCAAAGCTGGGACATAGAGGCTGGGAGCAAAGGAATCCAGCTTCCATGTATCCGTAACAATGAGCAAATACATCACAGGAAAATATTAAAAGCCACAAAAAGGAAATAGACCTTGATGCTGAGACAGATCCAAAGCGCACAGAGTCACAAACCCGAATCACGCTACACAATCAAATCAACACAGCGCAGACCTGCTGGAACACAGCCTTGATGCTGTATGGCAAAAGCAACGGAAAAAAAAAAAAAACCACCTTTGATGCAGATGAAAAAAAAGTATATATTGCTTCCCAAAAGGACACTGTGTCTTATATATACAGCCTACCACGCACAGCAGCAAATGTACAGTCGCTTTGCACGTGTGAGCTTGGACCAGCTACACTAACTACTGAACTGCCGCCTGCGTTAGTACAGTGTGTCCTAGTTGCTTCCTGCTGAGAAGCTAAACTTAGTTGTTGCTCATCTGGTGTCCTCAGCACCTTGACTGACACATCTGCGGCTGCTGGCAGCACCCAGGGGCTGCCAAATTTACAAGCAGTCAATGGAGAGCAGAGAGCATGCTCAGAGCGGAGGTACAGAGAGGCTAACAGAGTATTGACCCAGTGACTGCAGAAAAGCAGAGGGATAAGAGAGGGATCTGACTGAAGCAGAAAATCTAGGCACAAAGAGCCAGGCTGTCTGCAGATCATCAGCTACTTTGTCCAGCTAAGATTACTGCAGTTCAAATCATACTGTAGCACAGATGTCTGTGCTAGGATCTGTTTTTTAGCATTCAAGACGAACTTGTTCTGCTCAGGTGCACCCTCACTCCAACAGGAACTTCAGGGGATACCAATGACCCCACTCCCCTCCTGCTCTGGAGGGCAGGCTGTATTTCGGCTTGCGACCGTGGTGACATGTACAACTCACCTGTCCACAGACCTGTCCAGGGACTGGCAGCTCCCAGACAGTGACCCATCGGGGCTGATGAAAGCTTCAAGCATCTGACAATGAAGAAAAAGGGAAAACAATAAAACAACAATTACAGCTCTTCAAACTCCACTACCAACAGATATCTGTAGGATGCAGATCAACCTGACTCCACTGAAGCCAGCTGCTTTGCAACAGCTGATACTGGTCCCAGTAGAGATGATATCCAGTCTAACAAAAGTTTTCTTCCCAGAGGACGTTTATTTATGATGCCCCCTCTGGAGTAGTATTCTTTCCAATTGTTATTTGCTAGCAGGGAAACTGAGGTAGAGATAATTAGCACCTTGATGTTCAAAGCATGTTGAGAAGTCAATGAGATTCAAAGTGCTCAAAGTATTTGTGGGAAAAAAACCAACAACAACAAAAGAAAGCAGGACACAAATGATGTGCCCAAGGCCGAGTGGATATTGTGCACCACAGCCAGGATCTCAGCCCTGGACTCCTGACTTCCCAGAGCTGCCCTGGCACACGAGACCAGCCTTCCTCTGGTGATAAGCGAAGCACCATCAGGGCTTTTGGCTGGAGGAACTGGCTTGGCTCTCACTTGCTCAGTGAGTCAAAAGCTACATTTGTGTTGCTTCCTGGATGAGACATTGTACTGGACGGGGTTATTTATAGCTGGTTAGTAACAATAGAGGTTTTGTATTGAGTGGTAAACCTAGGGCCTATGTGCACTTCCACGCGGAGCCAGTCCTGGGCCCAGCTCACTCCTGGGAAAGCTGAGCAACGACAGTTAAACACCACGAGGAGTGACCCTTTGCTGGTTCCTGGGCCCAGTCACTCCTCCTTCCCCGTGTACAGAACATCCCTTACCACGTGCTGTTTCTGTGCTATACCTACTTCACCGGTTGTCATAACAGCTCACACTGTTTTGGCAGTCTTCATTGGAAAGTCTGATTTTTTTCTGCTTCCTAGGTTTTACACCAAAGCCTCATGCTTCAGAGTGCAGCAGCCAAAGAGGAGCAAGACATCTGCTAAACCCCTGTCCCCATCTCTGCCAACCATGCCAGGTGTCTCCTAGTTGAGATGCTGAGGGCCCATACTCAGCCTCTGTCCATCTGCTAAGCTGAAAGTAAGGCTAAGACCTCAGTTACATCACAGGCCTGCACAGGGGCATCCCCCAAAAGGCAGCAAGCACCAGCTTGTGAGCGGTTTTTACAACAGCTGCATATAAAACCTGCAGTCCGAGGACATTCTGAGGGTAAAGTCCATATGGGAAAAAGCATGGCTGCTCAACGAGAAGCGAAAAAGAACGAAAAAAATAATCCTTTTTCCTGCATTTAATTTGCCGGTGCACACATCCACCTCCGGGGAGAAGGGCAGCAGGCCACCCACAGCATGAAGCTGGGGAGAAGCGAGGAGCATCTGGGAACCTTCATCAGGAGCAGAGCTTAACGAGTGCTAATGGATCTCCGTTAACAGCCAATGCAACTGCGCTGACTTACACCCAAGGGGGATTCGTGCGGACCCTCCTGCACACACACACACTTTGTCTTAATCCTACTAAACATGTTTGGAAGTCATGTGAAAACAATAGAAAGCCAGCTTTTGGCTGCAAGCAGCACAAGATACATCTGCACTCTGACTCTGCCAAGACTCACCCGGAGCAACTTCTCATTTTATTAATGGCTGTATAATAAACCGTCAAAAACACAACTTTGCCATGGAAACACTGGCACAGCCTGCCCCCAAGAACAGAGCTAGTGGGTGCTATTTGAGTGTAGGAAATGTATGTCTTCCCAGGCAAGACCCTTGGTGACTGTCGCAGCAGCCTGCTGGAGTGAGCTGCTCTACTTAGTGTCCTCCCGAAGTCCCTCCACATCCCTCCTGCACACCGCCAGTCCTCCTGCAAGTTAGTCCTGTCTTTCCAAGAGCTTTGCAAAACTAAATCTTGCACCCAGACAGCCCATCTGACTTCACCTTGACCACCTGTACTATGCTCTTTGGAGCTATAACTTCAGCAGAGATGTAAATGGAGAGGGAGATGTAAGCTATCCTCTTCCTGGTCCCCTGACACTCCGGAGTTCCCCCTACCGTGGGTATAAAACTGAGTATAGAAAGAGGTACTGCTCATCACCATGCTTAAGATCTAGCTGCTCTTTTATTACTAAGGGATTGGAATACACAAACTGCTTAATAAGGGAGAAAGAAAAAAATGGGGGAGGGAGAGAGAGGGAAAAAACAGAGAGAGGCTGCAGGCAGGGCCAAGGACTGTAACCTGAGCTCAAGCAGAAACAGCACATGGGAAGTAGTGAGAGCTGCTGACATCCCCAGGCTGTTGCAATCGCAGGCAATCGGTTGCTTGGCGCACTCCCTTGTCATCGCCAGGATCTGGGAAGGCTGTGGCCACGAGGGCCTGGCAGCTGGTGTGCACGTGTGTGCCAGAGCTGCACTCCTGCAGTACTACCTGAGGTGCCAGAGCACATTGCAATCACCAGCTTCTAGGGTTCCTGGAAATCAGGCCCTCTGTTTCTTGAGCATGTCAAGCCCAGGGTAAAAAGCTGGCCTGAGTCCTCTCCATAGGAGCCCACAGGGGATTTAAGGGTGAGAATGGTGCCCACAGCGCAGCCACCTTCGTGCCTGACGCTGTCCTGGTTTAACCCACACGCCTCAGCCCCACTTACATTCTGATCCATGGTCTCGGGGATGAACTCGCCCTCGCTGTTGATGCTGGTGTAGGATCCCTGGCGAGCAATCTGCTGCTGCTCTTCAGGAACACTCCCTGGGGGTGGAGAGCTCCGGCCAGTGTGCAGAGAGCCTAGGAGATGCAAAAGGCATAGGTCAAGAAGAGCAGGACTTGCCACATTGAAGTCCTTCCAGAGACACTGTTCCAGTGATCACAGACCTCCTGGAGATGTTGCTGGGCTTGAACTTGTATGGAACAGAATGGAGGAACTAGAGAAACAACACTGTTCACGAGCATCCTACAAAGCTTTTGCAACTGGGACAGTTTGTTTCTGTGGGGCCACACAACATCCAGCAGACTTTGATTTCAGCCTGCCCTGGATCTTAAGGGCTGTGCGCTGTGTCTGGGTACTCTGTTGATGCCAGAAAGAAATGGGCTCCAGAGTTTTGTTGTGATAGAACCAGGATAGCTCAAAGCAAAACCCAAACTCCAAATCCATCTCACATCTTCGAACTCCAGGCATTTCCTCCCTGGATCATGTTGCTGTTCAGCACTATGGGAAACAGCCTGTCTGCCCACCTTGGGTGAACTCCATGCAACATCACTTAAACACTCCTCACAGGGAAAGCAATTTGCACCCAAATACCCATCTCCTTTCCTTCCTTCCTACATGAAAGAACAGAATAAGGAAAAACAGCCCTCAAACCCAAGAGCCACAGAGAGAGGAAAGACCTATGGGATCAACCCTCCTGCCAAGGGTAGGTTCTCTCTCCTGCCTGTAGCCCTGGAGGCTCCACAGCTGCAGCTGGCAGAGCCTCCACACCAGGCAGAGCCACCTAGCAATCTCTGGGGCTTTGCAGTGCACTCCACACACCTCAGCACAGGAGCAAGGCTTTTGCAGGCTCCCCCATCAGCAGCTCATTTAGCTGCTTTGCACCTGGGAAAGAACTCCATAGCTTCCTTACATCAATGTCCTGTTCCTCCTCCTTAATCCCCCAAACCCACCCTAACCAATTCCTTGTGCCTTTTCAGGACTTAGGGACTGTTGTCCTTGCTTGGCCCAGACGCACAGGCTTGGCTTCTCTTGTCTTTCTGTAGTCCCTCCCCTCAATCCCTGGACTATCATCACTTCACAGCAAGGAATTGCTGACGGAGGTCTGCGCTGCTCCATGCTGGAGCTTTAAATGGTTGGCATTGTGCAATGTGAGCCTTCACACAACACAACAACTTGTTTTTAAGCAGACTTCTAAAAAGCACATGTCCTTTCCTACACTTCTTACCCATCTCCGTGGCACTCTTGCAAACTCTTTGGTTCGTCACTACCATTTGGTGACAAGCTGCCCTCACTAAGCACCGTATTGCAAGAGAAAGGTATGGGAAAGAGGCCTATCCCGTCACGAAAAGTCAACACTGATCTATCAACACAACACTTCTGCCTCTGCTGCTGCTATTCTGCATCACGGTTATTGTGCCAGATTGATCTCTGGCATAAATCCATCGGCGTGATCAACACTACAAATCTGAGCCCCCACCTCTCACTTAAGCTGATATGCCTCCGGAGCTGCTAACATTAACAGCATCACTCCAATATTAAAGATCATTAAATCAGGCTTGCTGGATTTATACCAAATACATAGATATCTCTGTCCCACAGTACATCTCCCTTCAGACTTCTTGCTTGAATTTTAAAAATAAAAGTCATATGGCTTCGAGTTACGTTTTTTCTTCTTCCTATTTTCTCCTTCACAGATTTCCTGCAGGATAAGAACACAGCAAAAAAAGAGTTCAACTGAAGTAACGCCAAGATCAAGGAGAGAGAACCTCTCCAGAGCTGTGGCGCACATAATGAACTGGCTTTCCACCAGCCCTTAAAACAAAACCAGTTGGGAAGTACGGCATCCTCTCTTTGAAGATAAATAAACAAATGTTTAACCATTTAACAGTCTGGGCACGCTGCATAAATCATTGTGTAATCATCCCCTCATTTGCTTAGCAGATGTCAACCCAGAATGCCACATAGAGACATTAGGGTGGCTTTTGCTCCAAAAAGCTGCTAGCTGATTTGATGTGGTGTTACTGCTGCATCGTAGCTCTGTTGAGCATCTCTATTACTGCTACTATGAGGTTTGGGTCTGCTCGTGCAACGATGTTATCTCACTGCAACAACGCACCCGTTGCCCACAAAGTCTTCGAGTCAGGTTTTGCAAAGAGCCGAACACGCCCTGTTTGATTTTGAACCCAGGGAGCTGAGTGAGATTTATCACAAGTGTAAAGACTTCGCATGATGTCACATTAAGCTTTTGCCTGTAACAACTACTCCCAGTCACCAGGTCAGTTGTGTTTGACCTTCCAGCATCACATTTCCTGCCAAAAACTGTAAAAGGGGATAAGACACTAGCCATTTCCCAGCAGGCAAGGAAGTTAAACAAAACACTCAGGCGTTTGCATGCCTGGAAACTGCTGGATTGAACCACATCTCTTTCAGCCAGGCTGTTCAGGTAGAAGAGCTGCTCAAAGTAGTTTACACAGTCTCACACCTCCACGAGCACTGGTTGCTGCTGCTTTGTGTCCCCACATGCACTGTGTATGCCCATCTGCCCAGGAGGGATTAGGAAGGCAGTGGAAGCACAACCCTGGATTCCCCCCTTCAGAGTACAGGGCAGCCCTGCCTGACCACATTAATAAAACCTCAGGCAATCTCAGCGCTGCCAGTGGGGTCAAAAATGGAAAGCAGTGGCCAGGGAGAGAAAACAACTGTGATCTTCAATGAGCAGGCTTAATTCATAGTGGGGGCAACACAAAGCGTATTGGATGTATTAGCTAATGCTGCTTTACCCACCCAGAGGCAGAAGAAGAAATGGACAGGCAAGCTCAGATGTGACTGTCTGACACATCACAGATGGTCTTCGCACTTGAACTAATGTTCAAGAAACAGCAGCAGCACCAGGCAGAGAGACGAGACCTCCGAGATACTGTCCTCCTGGAGCCTATAGGATTACATGTCAGCTCCAGCCCTCGGAGCCAGCGGGGAAGGGGCAGGCTCTGAGGCATTTGTTTATAAGCCAAATGCTGGCCAGATCTCTGCAGCTCTATTCAGGACTCCTGAACTCAGAGAAACTCTGCAGATTGGCACCAGTTGAGCATCTGACCTTGATTACCCTTTGCAGTAAGGTGCTTTGGGACAGGATTCCTGCTCCATGTTACACGCACTAATGTAAAGTCATATATTTGAGACGAGAGCACAGCATGTCCCAAGCTGGGTGAACCAGGCCAGCACGGAGACTTACAGTCACTGCTGGCATCTACTGGGGTTTTTCATGTTCCCTTCTGTTATTTTTATTTAAGAAGTGTCTTTCATGCTGTATGTGCAGAGTTCTTGGTGCTGCATGTACTGCCAGCTCCCCCATGCCAGGCTTGGCTTCCCTCTGCCTCCTCCTTCCCTGGCTTCACCCCTGCCCTGCCCTGGCAGATCCTTCCCAAAAGTTCACCCATCACAGACTGGCATCAAGCAGGAGTCCTGATGGAGAAGAAAAGCCCCTTAACAGCGAGGGCCAGGAAGGGCTTGTTGACAACCACCTATGCTCACAGCTGCAGCCGCGGAGAGCCCAGCCCTGAACTGATATCACTGCAGAGCCAAATGAAGGACATGACATCAAGACGTGCCATTCTTCCGAGCCTTGGTGGAAACACACAGCTCTGGACACAGCGGCACAATAAGCAGAGGTAAACCTGCAGGAAGTTTCTCACCGATGAGCTGTGGCTGTCATGGGGAGGTGCGAGCACATCGACCAAATCTCCCTTGACATCTTTTTCAGTGGGACCCCTAAAAGTCTTCCTCCTCTCCGTGCTAATCCTCCAAGGACAGATTCCTATATCTAGATTTAAGGCAAACTTTAGGATATGCGTATACTAATAAATAAAGCGGGACAGAGTCCATTTTCTAGTCCTAAGGCAGCTGGCATAATGCACACAGCCAAATTCTCCTCCTCCTCTCAAAACAGTGGGGGTTTCATCCATCCTGATTCCTGCAACAGGTCCCTACAACACGCTACCCCAGCGTGTAACTAGACACCACTGGGAGGGCAGTTTTTGGTACAGGGCTGGTCAGGGAACATGCTAATGATTAAACAACTTCATCAACTGCCAGTCAGTGCTCATGCCCTGACCCCACGAATTTAATGGCACAGAAATTGCCATCACGCCCATGTTTCTCAGAGTCATTTGGCCAGCCTGCACGCCAGCAAAGCCTGTGTCCCCCACAAGTGCCCTTGCGTTGTTTTCTGCATTTGGGGACACCACGTTCCTGGCTGGGCATGAACAGAACTTGTTACCCATAATCAAATGCCCTCATGTGAAAAGAGAAATGGTGCCTTGCTCTGTACCATCTCTTCCCAGCAGTCATGGTTTGCCTCCATGGAAAGAAAGAAAAAAGCTTTTGGCAAATGTTTCCACTGAAATGGTGATTCCAGAATGGGGCTCTAGAATAATTTGTGGATAACGTTGTGAAACATGTATTTCCTGTAAGTAAATAAGAACAGCCCTCAGTAATCTGAAAATTCAGAACCCCAATAGATTTTAGCCAAAGTTTTCTGGCACTCAGCTGAACGTCTTCAGATGCTAGTCACCAAGAGACTGGAACATTTTCCACTTCCAAAAAAAAAAAAAAAAAAAAGGAGGAGCAAGACGGATTTTTACTGAAAATGTTTATGAAAAAATAAGAAAATATTGACTTTGCATAAGGTTTTTCAGGGACAGGGAGTAAAGACATTTTCCATCCAGTATAAGCAAAAATAGCCAAACCTTCCCCAGAACATCTACCCCCTTTCAATGTGCTCATGCCAACAACATGCAGTTTTATTAGTTTTTGCTGCTGCTATCATGGCAGACTCAGCAGAAAAACATGAGACATCTCAGAAACAGTGAGAACATGACCCTGAGCCACCTTTTTTTCCAACGTCATTTTAAATCTTCTTATACGTGTGGTTTTAAGAGAAAAGCTGAAATGAGTTAAGATTTTCACTTGCTAGCAACTGCTTTGATGACAGCAGAAGCAAACACTATGAAATATCTTGCAACCGCAAGTGAAGAATAGTTTCTCCTACAGAAACCCCAACCTCTTAGGCTACCTTTTGACTATCCACCATGTTCAGGGAAATCCCCCTGTCCAGGCAAACGCAACAGAGGATCATCTCTGTCTGTCTAAGGCCTGATCTTCAGTTTTATGCTCCATATGAAATGCTGCTCTCCCTTTCAGCTCACTGAATTTTCTGCCCAGCTACTGGATAACCCAGTTCTGACTCAAGAGGTCAAAGAAATGAATCTGCTAGATTGCAAACACCTCCAACGAGTGGGTTGTAGTAGCTTCACACAGAGCCCAAATAGCTCCAGAGAGGCCTGGTGTGCTGCTACCATGCAGAAGGTTTGTTGCAACCTCTATTCAAACTAAGAGCAAGACTTATGGTTTGCACAGAAAAAAAGAGAAGGATGACTGTAGCGTGGGCTGGCTACCTTTGCCACCTACCTATACAAAAGCACCAAGGACACCGTTTTCAATGCATTAGCAACCAGCATGTAGACTGCCTGAAGATGCCAATGTTGGCACACTCTGCAGGCTACATCTGGTGCTGCCAAGCCCCCCCCAGATTACCTAGATTAAACCAGCACGTTACACCCATTTCTCCGCTCTGCTGTTCACGCATTCCCTCAAAGCCTGTCTGTACCTCAGGCCTCTCACCCTTGCAACTCTTCCTTTGTCTGGCTTACCTACAGGATGCCCTTCAAGGCAGGGGCACCTCACAGTCAGTGGTGCGGACCTGGTCAGGGACTCTCTTGGTATTACAGCTGTTCCATAATAGTAAGAAAAGGCCATAGCGTGGCATATAAACTAGTGAGAAAGTCTAACTTTGCAAGAATCAATCTTCTCACTAGCACAGCTACACACAGGATCAATTCTGCCCATTACACTCGGTTAACACATCAGTGACTGCTCACAGTGCCACAGCTCTTCGTTGGTTTACATTAACAACCTAACTAGTGCCAAAAAAAGAGCATCAGAGGTGTTTTGCTCAAGCACAGTTTCTGCTGAGGCCCTGTGCTTTACTACGTACTTCCGTCTGCATTTCATTCAGAATCATCTATAGACTCTGCCAGATTCCGGGCAAACTCTCAAGAGGCATGGAAGTTAGAAAAAAACAATAGAAAAAGACATCTCTGGCACATCCCAACAACAGGACCAAAGAGAGGTATTATACACGCAGCACCCACTCCTGGCTTCAGTAAGAATTGGGCGTGGCTGCACAAGAAACTAAGCTGGACCTACAACAGAAGAAAATTTCCTATATATCATTGTCTGAGATGCAGCAAACCAAAGAATATGTTATCAAGGTGGCACAGGCTATGAGAGACAGAAAGGGCAAATCCTTGGCGAAAAATACTCTTTGTTGCACAGAGAAAAGAGTTTGGAAGTTTTTACTGCCATACAAATACAGACAGTCTTTGGAGGATTAAGTATATCTTCACGTACACTTGTATAGGAGAGCCCCACTTTATTCAAGGCCTCTGATGCTGCTCTTTCTACAGTTGTGAAATAATTGGATGAACACAATAGGGCTCTGTAGAAATTATCCTGTAACCAGCACCCACGGATGCAGCAGAGAACATTCACTGCAAGACAAAATCATTAATCCTGCCTATAGGTTTTAATATGGAGAATGATACCTCTGCTATACAGACCTACAGGCTGCTTTACCAGTGCTGCACAAGGCACTGCTCTCTACAAAATCCTACAAGGTTTCTCACACAAAAGTTCCTACAGACAGACTATCAAGAGTATTTGTTATTTCAAAACTCAGAGTATTTCAGAAAGCAAGAAAAGCACAAACTCAAGCACAGAAAACAGAAGAAAAGACCACACAAGGCTAAGAACAAACCCCAGTTGCTGTAGGGCTGTGAGAAGAAACTAGACATTTGCCAGTGCCGCTGCAGAGGCAGCAGGTATCTACTCCCAGCACCTCTAAATGAAAGGGATGCTCCTCTTCATTTCAAACGTAGCCACGGCAAAACACCATATGCACATCCATTCTCCTGAGAAACCACAAAAGCAACTACTGCAGACTCCATTTCACCAACAAGAACAGACTGCTGGCACTGAGACACATATTTGGTCCTTGAGTCGTGAAGTTGCCCCAGCTCAGGAGCTAGGGAACCCAAGCCCAGTAGGCTACATTATTGTGCCAACTAGCAAAGGGAGAGAGATGCAGAGAGAATGTACAGCAGATGACTAAAGGAATAAGGATGCCAAGGTCTGGAAAAGCCTCGGCTTTCTATAGATCCTCTCTTCACTTTGATGAAGCTCATCAAAATCACTGGAGGTTTTTACCACTACATTTTCCCCCTCACATTAGACCTCAGATCCCCTGCTCTTCCTTAGTTTCCATGCCTGACATGACTGCTCACCACAAACTTGTTCAACCTGTGCAGCTTGCAGAGTTTCTTCCTCAGGCTGAGGATAAGCAGTAACTGCACTGAAATACAGGTGGGAGACATGAGGGTGGACATCGGACCATAATACCTACAGGGATTGTGATGGGAGAGAAAAAGGGGATGGTAGCCCTACTTGTAATAGCACAAACACCCCCACAGAGCATCGCCTTTCACTGACCTGTTGAATACTTCCGTGTCCTCTCAGAGTCCTTGTACAGGGATCCCATGATATCACCCATGGATCTGGAGATCCTCATTTCGTGCTGTTTACTGTTGTTTGGCTGGAGGAGCTGGGAATCAGACAAAGGGAATGATCAGACTCTGCCAGAGGTCAGACCCCTTTGCAGACACACCGTGTGAAATCCTGTATTTGGCCCTCATGACCATACTACCCAAGGAGTGTCAGAAAAAAGACATGCATGTAACCTAGAGTGACCCAAAAATCATTCACAAACAATTTACATCTGTTGTTAAAATACTGTAAAACAATAAAATTGAGTCCCAGTCGATAATGATAAATACAGACATATGACATAGAGATTGTTCCTGCACTGCATTATTTCAAGATCGATACAGAGATTGATTCTTGCCCTGAACCCAAGTTTGCAATCCCAAAATGAGAGCCTCTCCTCCATGCTCCCTATACTTCATGGGCAGCTTAAGCACTGCAGAGGTTCTTCTGTAACAGAGCAGAGGAACAGAAAGTGGACAATCAGGCTTTGCTAGGGAATACAGATAAGAGAGAGAGCAAAGAATTGCAAATCCAGCCGGTAACTTAAATGTAGTCTGAGTTACATTGGCAAGACTTGATAGGCCAAATCTTACAAACATAACATGCTACAGTGCATTGTGATTTTGTGATAATTTTATGTATGACCTCAAAACTGCATTTCCTTACATGCAGTATCATGTTTACATGCTTCAGGAAAAGCTAGACCAACCTCAAAGGTATACATGAATCTACCTGGCTCTTAGTAGCTGACTTGTAATGCTGCAATGTTCCTGCAGCTGCTAGGAACAACTGGACTTAGGAAACCCCTACTGATGGATCAGTTTCCCCCTGTGACTCTGGTCCCTGCACCTTTTGAGAGTCTCCCAAAAAGAGCAGAGGAGACCCAGGAACTGTGAGCACTAACAGCAGCCTAAGGACAAGTACTATGAGTTTCAAGACTCTCAGCCTCTCCGATACTTCTAGGAAATAAAAGGAAGAAACAGAGTTGCAACATCTGCAAATCCCTTGTTTTACAGCCTGTGCTTGGGGCAGAACGACATGTGCTTTGGCAAGACATTCAGTGCAGGCGAGGTCAAGCTAACAGGCTTAACTACAAAACCACTGAGCTCAGGAAAAATAAATAAATAAAAATAAATAAAAAAAGACAGTCCTGCATGACACTGAAGGATTCTCTAGTTTCTTCTCCCTGGCCTTTAGTACTTCAGCACCACAAGAAGGGAATGGCCCCCATGCTGCCATCCAGCATGGCAACAGCCAGCGTATCATCCTGTATGTGGAGAGGATGCAGAGGAATGGTGACAGCATCCCTCTGCTGAAAGCACAGAGGGCTCCCAGACGGCTTAACCTTGTTTGAAGATTGGTACTGTATTTAACCCTTCTCAGGTTGCAGGAGGAGCGGGAGGGAGCTGAGCTCAGTCTCCAGGCTGCTGCCACAGGAATTTTTCAGAGCAGCTGAGCCAGAGCAGGGCAGACCGCCCGAGGACCAGCTCGCCCTCTGCTCTGCACTGTCAGAAGACTCGTTTCCACTCCCTGACGCAATAACAAGGCATCTCACTCCGGACACAAAAGAGCAGGGAAGGTGAACAGCTCACATTCGCTTTCTTTGGAGCGCTCACAAGGATCCGCAGGCTCTTCAGGGAAGGGCTCAGCTCCAACTGTTCCATCGCTTCGTCCAAGTCTTCCTGGGATTTCAGTGGGATCAGGAGCTGGAAGGGATTGAACAAACACCGGAGCACGGCAGTGTCACACAACTGGTAAACAAAGGAAGCAAGATCTTCATGGTGAGCAGCCTGGGAATTGGGGGATGAAGGAGGAACCCGTGAAGGTGGATGGAAGACAGAGCCCCCATGCCCTCCAGCTTGCTGAGCTCTAGTATTTTCTTCCAAGTTCTCATCTACCATGGAACAGACCAAAAAATCACAACCAAAAACATCTGCGAGGAGAGAGCTTAAAGGTCACATCACCAATTCAGCCAGTGGTCAGAGGAGAGAGCTGAGATGAATCCTTAGGCTTGCTGCCTGCTATTCTTGGGCTGCTCTGATCTTGGAGTTTATAGGCAAGACCTGCTGCTATCCCGCGCCAAATCAGCCCCATGCGTTCCAGGCTGAGAAGAGCCTGGGTTTCCTCCCTGGAAGACAGCCATGCAATGGTGCTCCAGGAAAGCAGCGAGCTGCACCCAAGCATTTACTCTGCGAGATCCTCAGTGGCCTCCCTACTGCTGCAATCTGTGCTTCTGTGCACTGACACAGTCTCCCTAGTGTTTGGGCATCAGGTGAAATTGGGGAACATCTCATAAATCAGTCTCAACCCTTTTGATGTGAAAAGCGTGCACTGCTTTCCCTGCAAGAACCACTTCTTTGACTCCCAGCAAGACATATTCAGCTTCTGCTCTTTAGAAGGTAAACAGAGCAGAGAGCCAGACAGTGCCTTGTCTATCAGGCAGCTAAAGGTCCAGCTGTCTTCTTGGTAAGGGGCAGACTATTGCCCTCCTACCTCCAGAGGGAATTTGACCCCCCGACATTGCTGTGTGGTGTACCATGTCCTGCAGATGGCCTGCAAAGCTTCCAGCTCCCAACACAGCAGCACTTCAGAGGGACTCTGCGGCCTTCTGCTGCCCCGGGCTAAGACTAAAAACACAACTATTTGCCCCCCTCCCCTTTCTGGGGCACTCTGCCTAATGTCATAAAAACCAGGCCTCAGATTCTGTAGGTTGCCTAGGGCATTGGCACCAAATCCAGCCAGCAGAGCACGTTATACTCTTGCCTGTGCCAATGTACACAACAGCTCTGCCTACTAAAGGGACCAAGTGGCCACAGCTCCCATTAAAGCCCCACCAGCCTTACTGGGAGCCACAGCTGCCTTGCATTTCTGAAAGGCAGCTCTCTGGGTGATCAGAGTTCACGCTGCCAGCCACAGCAAACACACCTCAGATCAACTGACCAAGAAGAAGACACTCAAAAGCTGCCTGTGTCTCCCTTTTTGATCTCAAGGTGTTGCCAACGGTTTGGCTGCTGGCCTGTAGGTAAATACACCTCAGACTGTGTGCACTAAGGTTAGGACTTTGGAGATGACCAGGTCAAGGCAAGGCCCTGGCCAACAGACACAGGATTTCATCTCAGGAAACTGCTACAGTCACCTCCTCCACCCAGAGACCACAGCCTGAGCCTGCCAAGCTTCATTTTAGGTGTCCACATGGCTGCTGTGTGTGCGGTGTGTGAACATCTCAAGGTTTAGGTTGTGCTTCTCCTCTCCTGGGTGAAAGGAAGGTCATCTTTCATCCCCATTTTGCAGACAGGGAACTGGGCCATACATAGGTCACCTATTTTAGATGCTAAACAGCAGGCTTAATGTCATCCTCTCATCAAGAGAGCCAAGCTCCAGCAGCTGTGGATACGAGGGGGTCCTGAGGTTACACCTACTTTAGGCACTCATCTTTCAGATACCTAAATTCAGATCTGCAAAGGGGCTGAGGCACTGCAATACCTAAGTTTTATTCAGCCTGCCTATACAGTTTTCAGTCCCAAATTAAATATGCGTGCTGTAGGACTCCTGAAAGAGACAGATATCCAGAAATGGGATTAATGGGAGAGAAAGAAGCTGCCAGGTGCGATTGCTGGCAGCACCGGTAATTGCCCAGGAAAGACAAGGACAGTTCAAAAGACATTTAAGCAACAAACTCCAGACTGAGCAAGGAGTGCTCTTCTGGTGTAAGGTATGCAAACATGGTCGGTAAATTTCTACAAAAAGCCAGAAGAGACTCTAGAGCAAAGCTTTTAGCACATTCAGCTGGGAAGAGGGATAATGAGGTTGTGTAGCCTTTGTCCAAAAACTATTTAAATTATTTGTTTGCTGGAAAAGGACTAAGAGGAACTCAAGAAAGCCTAGCCACAGGATATACTACAGCCTGTCAAGGAAGGGACTCAAGTCCTCAACCAAACCAGATGGAGAGAAGTTCAGGAAGATGACCTTCACCTTCCAAGCAAGCAACCTAACCAACTGGGGAGCTAACAGGGAACACCAACACCAGCCTTGTCTGGGCTGGGCCTCGCAAGCCAGGCTGGAAATAGATTCCCAGTCTTGGATGTGTATGAGAGGAAAGTGCTCACCAGGTAGGTATCAAATATTCAGGGCTTTCCGTAGGTCCATAGAGTAAATGGGTAGACCACAGTTCATGGTTAAACTTTGGGATCTTTATGAATCATCCATGGTTTGAGCAGATATCAGACAGAAATGGTATTGAAATATGTTTCCAAAGTCTGTGCAGCTCTCCACAGACAGCCTGTTTCCTTAAGCAGCAGAGCCTAAAGGAAATTCTCTCAGTCTTCTGCTTTAGCCCTCTTGAAGTTCACAAGGGTCCCACAGATGCATCAAGCAGAAAAGCCTTCTCTCCTCTACTTGCCCAAACAGAAATGAGCACAGTGGAGACCCGCTCCCCCTCATTTCACCCACAAGCAGAATTTGACTCTAAACTGCAAGAATAGTCCCACTGCTCACCCATTCCTTTACTGAGCTCCTTCCTCACAAGTGTTCAGAGCTGCAATTCCTCAGCTGCTGCTTTGAACAAAATGTTCTGCAGGTCACTCCATTTCACTCTAATATCACAACATTAACATATTTGCATGCCTGCTTCAGAGGAGCCAAAAATATCAGGCAGAAATTGCCCTCCTGTAATAGGGACTGGAGCCAGTATTTAGCTTGGCTTTACCTGTTACCCACATCTGGCAAGTAGATTTTGCTCCATTTGGCTTCCAGACTGTGGCACATATGGATATCAAGAACAGATATCTACTAGGCATGAAACTAAATATAGATCTATGCAGAACCATGGAAGTAATTGCCAGGGTGAACGTAACTGGGTTCATTCTGCCTACAGAGTGAGCAGCCATGATGAACAGCAAAATTCACCCACACAGAAGTGTCACTAAATGCAGTTTTTTAGATTTTCTTCTTGCTTTTAAACAGCATACTCCACTGGAACCTAATGTTATAGTATGGGACTTGGTAGTCAACCCACTGCAGTCTAAGAAAGTGAGTTCAAAGGGTGAGTTTTTACCAACCACAGCTGTATTGCTAGAACTCACTGTGTAAGACACTGCAGAAAGCCAAAGAATAGTAGGAAACAGGGTTGGGGAAAAATCTGAGAGGTCAATTAGTTCATCTTCCTGCCCAATGCAGGACCAACTGGCATCAACAATTCTCGACAAATGTTTGTTAAATACGCTTTTAAACAGCCCTCCTCCCCCCTAACAGGGCTGCTACCATTTCGCTAAGCTTTAACTCTCCTTAACCTTCTGAAATGATGCTGAGAGATGGCCTTTGCCTCAGAAGTGACACTCAAAGGGAGGTTGGAGGGGAACTGGTAGCACATCAAGGCTCCGTGTTCTGCCCAAGGTCACATCACAAGTTGGTGATGGAGATGAGACAAATGACAGGGTAGCACTCAGCCGCACCTGGAGCGGCTGGTTAGCAGTGCATGCAGATCAAATTCAGACAGCATTTGCTGTAGAAGACACACTTTCAAGCCATAAGGCAGCCAGCTTTCTAAAAGTCACCAAACCATGCTGCCCATGGTCAGGCAAGATTTTGCTGTCCCGCTCATCAGAAAGATGAGCGCAGCCTACTACTAACAAGCAAACATGCCCTGTGTGGTACACCCACAGCCAGGCCCCACTCTTATCTACACCAGCCCAAGCCCATTGATTCCATGGTCCCACCAGGATGTGATTCATGTGTGCCCCTACTCCACCCAGCTGGCATGCTCATCTCGCTGATCTTGGCTTCAGGACTCCTGCTTCAGTAGGAAAGGGACTGCCATTTAGTCCATTTAGTAAGCTTTTGTAGGGGACTGTTGACCTCAGTGTAATTTTGGTCTACAAGGTGCTATGGCAAGAGAAACATCTAATAGCAACAAGGAATTGCTGCACAGTTCCCTTTGAGTATGAAGAAAAGGTGAAACGTCATTGGAATGAGTCTGCGATCAGGCTACCTCAGAGGCTTGCAGCCATGAGACTAAACAACATGGCCCAGAACATGCTCCAGGCCAGACCCTGCAAGGTCACCATGTGGACATGAAGTTTATCTCCCCAAAGGTCATTTTTGTCTGTTTATAGTGTTTCTACAATACCAAACCTGAATTGCTACTGCTTCCTAAAGCTGTGGGTTCTCATAAGGAGGAATTTTTATGTATATAAAAAACAATAACAACAACAAACCACTGAAGGTCCTCCTCATCCCTGTGAAGTTAGGAGTACCCAAAGGCATGCTCACAGTCCTGCTACGTGCTCTGCACATGCCCAGGATTACACTCTCTAACATAGGATAAAATGCATTAGTTAAGCTTCTGTTTGCTGTTGTTGGAAAAAATTCTCTTTCAGTGGAAAGAAACCTGGAATGAAATGAGTCATTCCTGGAGAATTCAATGGCAGGCTTTTCCCAGGAGGGCTGTCAGAGAATGCTCAAGATTAGAAACCAGACCACATTCAAAGCTAAAGCCCAGAGGACACTTTGGTATCATGAGGTATCTATTAATAAAGAACAGCAACTTTTGTTGGGTCAAATCTCCACCAAAACGAAAGAGGGGAAAAAAAAAAAAAGAGAGAAAACTCCCTTTAAGACCTCCCTCACATTTTAAAGAAAGGTTTTTACACATTTGCAATTAATACTTGAACAAGCAAGCTGTCAGGACAGATCCAAGATAAATGGTGTTTGAAAGCCTAACTATTTGTCATCTGGTCCTCTCCTTGTTCCCAAAGCCAAATCCACCTTGACAGTCCAGTGGCTCCAGCTTCCTGCACAGCTCATGGCAAGATGCCTCACAAGAAAACACTGAGCACACCAAAAGAGATGCCAAGGATTGCCCCCTTCTACGTAAAGGCCTTCATCAGTAGCCTGCATTATACTCCTTTCAGACATAGTGCTGGGCTCAAGGAACAAGTTGGAAAAATACAGTGGCCTGTGTTACGAGGAAGGTCAGAGTAGAAAGGTCTTCACACCTTAAAATGTAAGGATTGCAGAGGGAGGGCTTCTTTCCCACTTGTATGTGGCCACAAGACCTGCTAGAGGAACCTACAATGATGCACATTTCACTGCAGACCTAACCACAAGAAAATGCACATGGTTCTGGCATTTCAGGGTGAAACAAAATCAGTGCTGGACAAAAGTACACTGTTTTAGTAGCACTGTCCCTCATGCTCTGAACTTCAACATGCTCCTGGAAACTGCTCCCAAGATGAGGAGGCTTCACATCCAACCCAAACACAGTAATCTGCAGTCACTTCACTTGGCTCTCATGCAAGCCATTTGGTCTCGGCCATTCTGTTCTCTGCCCCATGTGCGCTCTCACCAGCCAGAAACACTCCAAAATTTGGTCCTATTGCCCAAAGGGTGTTTATGGAGAAACATCTGCAGCTGCTGACTGTGCAGCTGAACTGACAATGTCTCCATCATCTCAGTTACTTCATTCTTCCCTGTCTGAGTTTGGGGGATATTTTTTTCTGGGGGAAGGACAATGTACTTATGTCATCAATTAATAGGCCTGAACTGAAATTATTTTAAGAGAGAGAAAGCCTGGCTTGGAGTCAGAGAATACAACTGAGCTGCATCTGGACTACAGCTCTTGTATGCCTACTAGCTGGAAGCCACAAAGTAAGATTATTTTTCTTCACATACATGTACAACACTAAATCATGGCCTTAAGAACAAACTACTGCTCAATTCTGAAGTGGGCACCATGTACCCTAAAACTTTTCTTTAGCTATAAAGAGAAGAGTACCTCATTGCTCACGCAGACTAAGTCCATCGTCTGTCCAAAAGCATCCGTGACTTTCTGTACCACTTCTTTGAATTTGACTGGTCTTGGAAACTGGATAATCCTGTATTTGCAAACAAATATAACAGTAGTTTCAATTTAGTAAAAGCATGTTGGGATTCAGTATTAGACTGACAATTCAGAAATAAAGACTGGTGATCTTATATCACAAAACACAAAGCTTGCTCCTTGCTTTTACACTCATACGAATGCTGCTTATCCACTATGTCCAAGAGGAGACTTGGCCTACCCTGCAAGAATATCTACCAAAATCCTCGCACAGCTCCTCTGTTCCTCGCCCTGCTGTGTTTATAGGTTGAAAAGAAGAAAGTCCAGCAGCATTTCACTGGAGAAGCCCCTGGGTCATGCACCAGTGAGTGATTTATCACCTCCATTTTCAGCAAGTGGCTCTGAATAGGGAGCAGGGATGGAAGAGAGAATGATGCAGTTTGGTATCCTGTGACTCCCCATGTGATACCATCACATGCAGCCACTCGACAGGTACCTATCAGCAGGTACAGTTTAGCCCACACTGACATTACTTAAGTTTTCTTTGGCTTTCACATGCAACTTTGACCATCAGCCTGCGAGTTTCCAATCCCGTGTCCTGCCCTGCCACATTCACCGAGCATCAAGCAGAGGTGATTCCATGAAAATGTCAAGTAGGGAAGGGCGTGCAAGCTTTAACTCCCAGCTCTATTTTTATAGGACCCATGCCCAAAATTTGGTTATCTTAAGTGTCATAGGCTGCTAATCAAAGGACACATTTCTGCAGACTTGCAACTCAGCTGCGGTTCAGCAGGGCTCCAGAATTAAAAAGAGAAAAGGATCCAACCGGGTACCCTATGTCCCTGGTAAGAGGCATTTAATGACTTCCAGCTTGGAACCATTTTGAGTGCATGCAAATCCCAGGAGGTACTTATGGTGAAAAGGATGATGAGGCAAGGCTCTTGCATATAAAACTGTAGTTGATTTCAGGGGAATTAATCCTGCTGTGAGCTCATCTGCAGCTGGCTGAAGTCAGTAGGACGATGTTGGGTAAAATGGGTAATTTGTGCCTGTACATAGAAGCGGACTGGGCTGGGTACATACCTTTTCTCTCCTTCATATTCAAACTTGATCCTGACATTTCGCTGCTGAAATTAAAAACAGAAAGCAGTTAGGTCCCAAACTGCATCCCAGACTGACAGGCAGATCCAAAGCTCACAGCAGTTCTCAGGGAGACTCCCCTAACTCTGCTGGGTGTCTGGTCTATTTAGGGACAAGGTTCCTGCTGGATTCTGGGGAAACTCCACTACTTTGCTAATAAATGTACTTGCCAAAAAAGAAAGTCTTCTGTAAACAAGGGGACACTTACTCATGTCAAGAAGATGGGGCTAGACTCTTTTCAGTGGTGCCCAGCAACAGGATAAGAGACAACAGGCACAAACTGAAACACAGGAAGTTCCATCTGAACATGAGGGGGCACTTCTTTACAGCAAGAGTGACAACGCACTGGAACAGGCTGCCCAGAGAGGTTGTGGAGTCTCCTCTGGAGATATTCAAAACCCACCTGGATGCGATCCTATGCAACTTGCTCTAGGTGACCCTGCTTGAGCAGGGGGGTTGGACTAGGTGATCTCCAGAGGTCCCTTCCAACCTCAGCCACTCTGTGACTGTGGCTCTATAACTCATCTGTATAATATTAATAAATTGCATTTATACAAGGGGGAAATTTCAAATGCTATGAACTCATTTGAGAACAAGGCACTATTATCAAAGGGGCAAACACGTTAAGTGTCTGATGTCAGTCTGTCCCTCATCAGTGCTCCTCATGGCTTTAGCCCAGTGCTTTCAGTTTAAAATCCGAAAGGCAAAGCTCAGGGGATGATTAACAGAGCAGAACAACATTCTGGACAAAGAAATAAGAACAAAGTAAAAGCAAGCATCTTTTAAAGGAAGTGGAGAGACAGTCCTGGATTTTAAAACCCAAGAGCGTTGAAGAGGTGGGGGGGGTGTTGTTATTCGTATTTTGTTAGGACATATGAAATGCAAAGTATGTCAGGCATCACTACTCCATACACAGTAAACACACGCCCTGAACTGACCTATTGCTCACCCCCAAGAGAAACCATTAGATTTGCCCAAAGAAGTTCCAGTGGATTCACAGGCAGCCTGGGAGCACAACCACGCAGGCACTAGTAAAAGCCGCTTCTCCCATCCTCCATTTGTGTATATTTAGCAGCTATCATAAGACCACAAGGAGCCTTTTCATTCATTCAGCTTCTCAGACTGAGCCTGAGCCAAGCATCCCTCTAGTATCCCTTTGCCTGTGCCAGGACTTTCCAATGGTATCCAAGGCAGATCAAAAACCCATTTAATTCCCAGACCACATTTAGTCACCTAAGTTAACCAGGACTGCTCCCACTAATCCACAAAAGCCTCCTCAAACAGTGGCTTTCTTCCCATGGAGAAAAAAGCGCTCACCACCTCCTTCCGAGGTGTAACCCGAGGGAGGACTCGGTCCCTCACTGCCAGGGATAATCCCTGGCTGGGTGGGTGACAGCCCTTCCTGAGCAAAGGCCTTATCTCTAACCCTGGATTTCTAGCACATGAAGGCACACTTTCCATCCTCTCAGAGGGAAAGCAGAGCTGCAACAAAATAGCTTTGACTCTAATGAGGAAAATGAGCTGGCTAGGTGTCCTCAGGTTTATTTTTAAACAGACAGCTCCCTGAGCTCTGCTAACACCCAACGAAGTTCAGGAAGTCAAGCCTAGAAGCGACTCTGTCAAAAAGCTTAAAAACCCTGGCAGATACAGGGTAGCATATTGCATCACCTGAAACACAACCTTTTTAGCTTTGCTCATGGCATTTGCTGTATTCCCAGACAGGAATGGAAGAACCAGTGCTCGGATGGTCATGAAATTGGGGCGTTTCAGCAGCATTACAGGCATTTACATCACCTCAGTGTCTGCAGCCAGTTCTCCAGACCCACAATGTTTGGACAAACTCCAGGTTTGTTTCTAGAACCAGGCCCAAACCATAAAAATACCAAACCAGGTCTAAAATAGTCCAAAATTCAAAAGAAGAGATGACCATAACAGACCACTGTTGAAGGTCCAAATCACTCTAGAGAGACAGTCAAATATGGGTGGGATTGCCAATTTTGATTATCTCTTTAGAAAAGGAAAAAAAGAGATGAGCTCTCTTATGCCATTTTTCTAATTTTATTTATCTAAATAAAATATTCAGATATTTTATCTGAATAGGGCCTGGCTAGTTCACCTCTCCTGGATGCTGGAAGCAGATCAGCCGGTGTGGATTCACAGCAGGCAGTTCTGCAGAGTCCTTTTCCAAAACAAGTTAAAAAATAAGGACAAGGAACTTTCGAGGTTTCTCCTTACAAAAGAGCAGGACGTGTAAGGGGAAAAGCTCATGCAGCTCCGGGCTCACTGCAGGAAACTTTTCAAAACACAGGTTTCACTTTCAGCACAGACCTGAAAGTTGTGCTGAACTGGGATGTAGCATACACTGCTTGTTTATGCTGAGCAAAACAAATTTTGCACACAAATAAGTTTTAAAAAACAGCTTGTGGCTGGAAAACGTCAAAACACTTGTATAAAGTTCCAGAGAGAGAAGAAAAGGAAAAAAAAAAGCCATGACCCTGCTGCATCCTTTTCTTCTACATCAACAACAGGGCTGATGAGCTGTGGCCTGAAGCCAACAGAAGTACGCCAGCTGCCCCACATTGCTCTGCTCTGTGTCTGAGCAAAGCAACAAACACATTGGCTGCATCAGGGGAATGAAAACTCACTTCATTTGTTAATAAGATTATTATTTTTTCAGCTGATGTAAAAACCATTAACCTCTCGCCTCCCTCAAAGAAACCGAAATATTAAACATGTAAGCATTTTGAAGAGGGGAGAAAATATATATATTCTGAGAAGTTGGTTACAGTTATTTTGCAGTCTCCCCTTGGCTTGCTCATGTTTTTGACTCACAGCTAAAGCTGAATTCATCATTGCCACCAGCAAAAAATACTTTTTTCCTTTAAAAAAGTGGGCAGTGCCTGAAGCGCTAGGAAGTCCCAGGAGGATGCAAAGCACTTCCTAAATGCTAGAGCAGGCTGTGATTTTTTACATCCATGGAAATCTGGTTCAGAGCAACTTGTTTAAGATCACACAGGGAGCCTGGGGCAATGCCAAGCGCTGGAGCGAAACCTCACGCGAGCCTGCATCCAGCTTCAAATGTGATGAAGAAGAAGGCAGAACTAGCATCTTTTCCGTAAGGACCTCAACACGATGTGCAAATACTTGAAGGCAAGCGGAGGAAGAGGCACCGGTTGTGCAGGCTGCTGGGTCCCCCTCATTTCTGCAATTTTGTGAGGAGTTACAACAACAGCAACTCTTCCTTGCACAATCCAAGCCATGCTGCTCACCCTGCCTAGGCTTCCCTGCCATCAGATGTCAAATGAGGTTAATGACGGCCTCTTTCTGCCCCACAGTCAAGAGGCCATTAGTTGGTGCAGGAGAACAGGCAGAGATGTCTAAGAAGAGTGTGTGTTAAACACAGTGGTGAAGGGTAAGGCCGTGCTGTGAGGCACTGGCCCTCAACACCAAGCACCAGCAGAGGACGTCAGCTAGGGTTTCATGGAGAACTTTGAAAGCTGATGCAGGTCACAGAGCAAGCAGGGGACACGACAGCACTGGGACACAAGGTGATGAAGCAGAGCAGCGGCAGAGCCAGGCCCAAAGTTTAGACCTTTGGTCTCCTGGGCCACATGTACTGCACTAGCTTCAGCGAGCACTGCGTTTCCATATGACACGTGGCACTGGGGAGCCCAAGTCTCAAATGGCGCCTCAAGGCCCTGCTGTGACACAAACAAAACCAGCGACAACCCTGACAGGAAATACCACAGTAATTCCCTTCGTTTCTGGAATAATTTCTTCCCCGAGATACTTGTACTGGCATTTCCTCCAGCCTTGCTAACAAATGGCTTCTGGTATTTTACTCTTTCTTGCCATCTGCCTCGGAAAGGAAAAGCAAAGCCACTGCAGTGGCCACAAACACATCACCATCTTTCCAGGCTTTCCATAAGGTATTTTTAGCTCCTTCCTTAAAACTTCTAATTTCACTAAGAGAAAAAGCCCGCAGCCTCCAAGCTTCTGTGAAGCGCTGACAGGACTGCAGCTGTGTGCTGGGGTCGGGGCGAGGGGGAACACGATGGCGACAAGGGGGAAGGAAGGTCTCCTCCACCACAGCCCTCATGAAGGGGCTCGGCGGGGGACACGGGGCGAGCGTGGCTGCCTGCATCGCCCTCCCGTGCACCGGGGAACCGGAGCGAGCTGGTTCAGATTAAGCGAGATGTAGGAAAAATGGAAAAAGTGCTTCCAAATGAGGTGAATCATGATCTGCTACAGGGATCCCTGAAGAGCCGACTGCTGTTTGTAATAAAAGCACACAAAGAGCGCAGCGAAACACACAATGAGGCCTAAAATGGAAATGGATTTGAAGGAACAGCAGGTGCTGAGCACCCTCAGCCTCTGACTACCCACACAGGTGACCAGGGGCACAGGTCCAATCTGGGCAACGCCATGGTGGTAGAAGAGGGCATCCGATCACGCAGGGCCGCCCTGGCTGCATCGCCTTGATACCACGGACCATGGGCAGGGAAGGGGCAACCGGCTCTGCCAGCAAAGAGCCGGCGAAGGAGGCAGCCCAGCACCTGCAAGTCTGCCCATGTGTTAGCGTGACACCAAGAGCTGAAGCACCTAGAATTGCCATCCTGCAAAGTCCTCAACCAGGGTTAAGTTGAAATTTGAGACTCCACTCATCATGGCCTCTCCTCCTGTCAAATTCAGCTGCCTTCAGAAACGGTGTTCTAGTCTGACCCCAGAACGAACCAAGAAGGTCATTCCAGTTTTGCTCTTACCCATCCGCGACACCTTGGGCACCTACTTTGCCTCAGTTTCCCCTCTGGGTAAAACAGGGGCAATGAAAGAGATCCATTTCTGCACGCTACAGGGTAAAATGAGGGATTATTTTTGCCTCTTTTATTTTCTACTTGTTGGCTTAGGAAACAATGAGAAAACCCTGCAGAGCACTGTGGCATTCAAGTATCAGAGCTCTAGTTACTCTTTCATACAAAGCCACAAAGCGGTGGGTTCTCCTCAACTTCTGGCTTCAGCCAAGAGAACTAAGCACCACAGGACCAGGCCAAGGGGACTTCTCTACCTCCCCAAAGTGCATGTTGTTTGGATTAGTCCTGTGCTCACCCCTGCTTTTAGCAACGGGACGTTCGTTACAAGCCAGACAGCTGGACCGTGTCCCTAAACCACAATAGGAGATGACTAATCCGCGTCATTAGGAATTATCCACACAGAACCCCCACGCACTTTGGGTTATTCAGCAATCTGACAGAAAGTGTTTTGTCTGGGATTGCCCCCTTCTCCTCCTGGTGGGTGGGAGCTATAAGATACCCTAGTCCCCCTGGATCCTTACAGATCTTTTCCTCCAAATAAGAAAGACCAGCAAGTGAGTAGCTCAGAGGCCAGTGGAAAGACGATGTCTAGAGGGTTCGCTGCTCCTTGTTATAGATATTTTTGTTTTATACAGCAGCACAAATCATGGACTTCAAGATGTCCATCCAAAACCACCTACCTGGCAGGGAATAGCTTTTTCCCAGTTGGATTTCTGCTGGGTGTTACCTCATAGCACCCAAGTCAGCTCCACAACTGACAAGGGGAAGCCTCCTCCCCAAATCCTTGGGACTCCACTGCCTTTGCCAGCTCCAGCCAAGCCTTTCCCAGCCGATGCTGCTCCCCTCTTGGTCTCTTGCTTCTGCCCCCAAGGTGGGGAAAACCCCGCAGCTCTCCTCATAGCAACTCCCATCTTCAAGGTGGTATTTATGGACCCCCATTATATTCCCCAATGGTAAAACAGAGGTGATAAAGCCAAACTCCTTTTTAGGCTGCTTGAAGACCTACAAATAGAGAGCCCAAGAACATGAGCTGTATTTTATTCCAGTTATGAGCAAGCCTTATCCTGCATTTGACTTGCCAAAGAAAGGAGAGCGCAGAGGTAATTTACTAAAAGAACAACTTTTAGGTCAGTCTGACACTTCTTGTGCACAGGAAAATGTTCCTTACAAATACTGGACTTTATTGCTGTGGGAGGACTTGCAATCAAAATTAACGTGGCAGAGGAACTGCTAGCTGTCATCAGCTGTGATAGAGGCCCAAGCCAATGCCTCATCATTAGACTGAAGCACAGCACTGACAACCAACTTCATACTGCTAGCTGTCAAGTGCTATTTATATAATTAAATGGATGCGCATATAAATAGACAGATGCAAAATAAGTTAATACAATTGCGTCTTTCTCCTCCACGCTTTTGTTTGGGATTTCTAATTCTTTGTGGTTTCCCTTCTTATCCCACTCATCTTTTTCATTACTGATCACAATGCACATCTTTATTCTGCCACTTCCTCCTTCCCCTCTCTCCCATCACATAAGAACAGAGCAACTGCTATAAATTGCCTTTGTCTGTTCAGTCCAGAAGACTGCCTGAAAGGACTCCTTCCAGCCATGCCAGAGGATGCACTGGGAATAAAGAAGTGATAAAAGGAATAATGGAGGAATAACAGAGCAGAGGATGCAATAGGAATGATGTCAGGATGATCCCTGTGTTCCCTGAAAACAATTTCCTTTTAAAGATAGTGGCTCACATGTGGAAGGAAAAGGGTGTCAACCTCTATCCCTCTGCCCTGTTTTCTCACAAGCCAGAAAGACATCATAACATAGCGGCTGCTCCACCTGACCAGGTCTTGGGAGACTCAAGCTCAGCCATCACACCTGCTGCCAGCTTCCTGGGCAACCTAAGCGATGAAACTCGTTCACGTTGTGCATCAAGTATTGCTATTCTCACTTCCAGCTTGTTCTACCATGTGGCATTAGACATCCAGAAACTCAGCCTTAGTCCAAAACTCATTTGTAAGTAAGCAAACTAAAAACGAAAGATTTTTATGCAACTTGCCTAAGCAGAAGTTCATTTCATAAAACAAGCTAAAGCAAAACTGTTGGTATCTTTGGGAAGAGATACTATGTAGCACACACCACCAGAGACTACTTTCTTGTGTGGCCCAGTCCTATCAACAATAATATCTGGCAGGCTCCAGATTTCATCTTCTGTCAAGACAGCACTAAGGAACCCCTCCAGGAGACAGGGATGAGGTAGCATTTTGGTTGTTCTTCTTTGTGGACCAAAAAACTGCTGCAAGTCACTGAGGGACAGGACAGTTAGTCAACACATTCTTGTCAAAATTGTTTCTCAGTGGAAATTTGGAACACTGACTGAAGGATTCCCATGCCTCAGAAAAGCATTTTTCCACAGAAAAATGTCTTTTTTTTTAATTTTTTTTTTTTTTAATCTAAGAATGGAATGTCCAGATCCAAGTATTTCAGTATGAGCGTGTTGCTGCAGGGCCTCATAAGAGACACCTACAATGAGATTCCCAAGAGGAGAACTGAGCATCTAAATACCCCATGCATTATCCCCCTGTACACAAAAGGAGGCTGTGCAGTGCATCCTTCAGCCCAACAAGCCAACCTAATCACAAAAAAAATGTGGGAACACCAAGTACCAAAGGAACAACAAATCATGGGCATGACATCATCATTTCTAAAAGCTATTATCCCCCCGCCCCTGCCACCAAATTCTATGCGAAAAGGAAAAAAGAAAAAGGAAAAAAGAAAAAGGAAAAAAGAAAAAGGAAAAAAGAAAAAGGAAAAAAGAAAAAGGAAAAAAGAAAAAGGAAAAAAGAAAAAGGAAAAAAGAAAAAGGAAAAAAGAAAAAGGAAAAAAGAAAAAGGAAAAAAGAAAAAGAAAAAAAGAAAAAGGAAAAAAGAAAAAGGAAAAAAGAAAAAGGAAAAAAGAAAAAGGAAAAAAGAAAAAGGAAAAAAGAAAAAGGAAAAAAGAAAAAGGAAAAAAGAAAAAGGAAAAAAGAAAAAGGAAAAAAAGAAAAGGAAAAAAGAAAAGGAAAAAAAGACCCAAACAAGTCAATTAAAAGTTTCTGAGCTGCAAACATGAACCGAGTCCCCACTAATTCCACCTACTTTGGCCACTCCCCATCTCGCAGACTAGACTCCCATCGTCCCGCGAGCCAGACTTGTTCCAGCTAGTCCAATTAAGTGAAGCAACAATCCAACATACTCCAACGCCCTTCATCTCGTGGGGCCTGTTGGTCTGAATCCTCAGCCCCGGATGCATGAGGGGTGCGGGATGCTGACTACTTGTGCCTCCTCCATCAGAGAGCTCTGAGTAATTCTGACTACACAGCTACAGTCGGTCCACTTATGGATAAAAAGAAAAATCATAAAGGAGGTAATGCTCTTCCAAGCACCCGTGTTTTAACTGGGAAGAACAGTTTGATTCCTGACATAATAAAACTAAACGCAAGCGGCAGCCAACTATTCTAAAGCTGATAGCAGAGCACAACATGACCCTATTGGCGATTTATAACTGAGAATATGGAGTAGATGGGCTCTAAATACAAACTTGTTTGCAAGACTTCAATTTTATGAAGCTTTTGTAGTTAATTCAGCCAATGAAAACTATTATTTTCCTTATTTTTGACTAAATATCTGGTTAACCATATATCTCAAGTGTTTATAGCTATAGTTTTCAAAAAATCACAGCAGGAATTTTCTCCCGTTGTGAGAAAACAAATATGTCATTTAAGAGAAGTCTAAAAAGTTTTGCTGCCCTGAAAGTATCCTGAGACGGCTTGGTATGGTCCCCACCCATCAACTTGCAGAAAATGCTACCCTCTGAGCCATCCAAAGATGCGCTGGATTGTCTGCTTTGCCTGCAGCTGCAGAGAGCCAGCTCTGAACTTCTCCAGTCAGTTCTGTAAACATCTTGGATTTATTTCACCATGAGCTGAACACAACTCCAGTGATTCAACTTGGACAGCTGCTACCGCCAGGACACACTTTAAAACAGACATGCTACGTGCGCATGTGTTTTCGTCTGCACGTGTCTAGGAAGCCTGGAGGGATTTGGGAAAATAATTTTGCTCCTCGACATCCAGAGTTTTGTTAGTAGCACAAATGTCATTAGAATATGCACGACAACTGCAAATGACAATTTAGTTTCTTCCTTGCTAGGCATTCAGCAATTGCAATGTTGATTGCAAGCTTACCCTAAGCCATAGCACTAGAAGTGGAATTCCAAGTGGATTTGCCTGCATAATTCTCCAGCAGCTTCCTGGTACTCCTGATCACTTTTCCCGTTCCCCCCTCCAGCCACCTGCCCTTGGTATTTTGACAACTGAATTCTTTCTTCACAACTTTAGTTCTGTATGGTATTTGTCCCATACGCAACAGGCTATTAAATCCACTTTAGCTATTACATATTATATCAATGTCAGCAAATGACTTCTAACATTGCTCAAGGGACAATGTCTTTGCTCACCAAATCAACTCTGAATGTGCAATGGGGCCAAAATGTTTGGTTTTAGGAGCATAAAGATAAACACCAGTAATTAATATTTAAACACTTTATATAAGAATGACATTATTCCTCCCAAAAGAGCCTGGGTGTCTACAGCTTAAAGTTGGCAGTCCATCTTTAAAATAGCTGAAGTAAAATGTGCATATGATAAATATTGTATTTCGTCAACACTGTCAATACAAAACATTTGACTAATCCAAGTCTTAAAGCTGCAGAGCTTGTAACAATTTCTACTAGTCTCAGTGCTAAGAGAAAGAAGAGCCTTGGGGTGGGATTTGAGATTTAAGCTCTGTTTCAGGCTCTGTCACTATATTTAGGAATGATTTGGGGCATCATTTTTATCCTCTGCTCTTCCATTGCCCCTCTGTGATATGGGGATGCCTGTAGCTTCTTTGCAGCTCTTCAAGAAGAGGTCCTAAAACTTATGCCTTGCTAAAATTATTTTATTTCTGATGTGCTGAGCTCCTACAGCACTTGTTAACTTCATCTCTAACATTTAAACTCTCTGTGCTCCCTGCCTGGTGAGCACCATGCCCACCTCTTCAGTCCACTGAAGTTTGGGGTGGACTCAAGCAATTTCTTACCTGTTTGCTGGAGTGGACACTGTTTTTATTCCTGTTATTGTCCAGCAGCCCCCCACATTTGCCCAACGCTGCCAAATCCTTCATAATAGAATTCAGAGCTTCTTCTTCATCTGCAAAAGAAACACAGACAACTGAAGCGTGGAAAGTAACCTCACCCCTGAAAACACAGAGTAAAAATACAGCATCGCATATGCAATCTTTTAACCCAAATGAGTCAAAAGTCCAGCCTTGCTATTAAGGGAGGCATTCCAAGACTGCACACCACAGTCCCTCCCAGCTCATCTTGTGTATGAAATAAAAGTTTCTTCATCACAGGAGACACAGATCCCCAGAAGAGCCACATTTGCTGCCCACATGGCCCGTTAGAGTGGGACCCATAGGCTAGATGTAGTGTTCGGGGGGCTGGATCCAGATGGTGAGGTGTAAGATGGTGCTCGGTATGACAGCAATCCTTCAGGACCCAAGAAGCTCATGCAGCAGGTGATGGAGAACAACCTGGCTCTTCATCTCCTCCCTCCCTCCCTCTCTGTTAAAGATGCTCAAAAGCCACAACTGTCTTTCAAAACTAGAGCCAGTGAGAAACCAGGGGAGAGGACAAGAAACCCATTAGAAGAGGCAACAAACTCAGCTATCCAGGACAGAAGAGAGAGAGACACACTGAGAGGACATAAGGTATTTCTGATTTCTGCAGTAACTGAAGAATTTTAATGGACCCATTTGATAAGAAATCAATCTCCCCCTTTTCAACACTTATACATCTATGGGCATGGTCTCTTAAAGCAGATATAAACTACTGCATTGCAAAATACCAGTCACTGGCACTAAAAGACCTATCAAGACCTAGGGCACGGCATGCCTGTTAGGAGGGTGTGAGAACCTGCTGCATGCTGCCATGCTCATGATACAGTCAAGAGGGGCAGGTATTAAGCTCACGCAGCTGCTACTGTACAAATACAAATACAGCTACCACACTCTGTGTAAAACCAAGTGTCTCCAGGAACAGAGCCACCCCTACGCCAAGCCAGCCTGCAGATTTAACTCCAAGTCTGCAAGCAGGTGGGAAAATCACAAAAACTGCATGAAATCATGTGGGGCCGGACCCAAATATCGAGGTTCTTTTCCCAGGGAGGTAGATGCCTTGTATCTTCATGTTCAGATACAGCACCACCTCCTCTTCTTCTGCTCCTCCTGTGTTGTGTGTGGCTGGGTTGTATCAGGACTGAAGCTGTGACAAAAAGGGTTTAAGAAAGACTTCTCATGAGTGCTATGTACCCAGAGCCATCTCGTTAAAGAAATGAGGGGAAAAAAGGTGGAGGGGGAATGTTCAAAATCCCGTGTTTCTTTTAAAGCTCAAAAAACCATTTTTCTTGCAGTCAATGCATATATATATAACATATAATATAAACATTTAATATTAAATTCATTGTTTTATTTATTACATATTTAATATGAAGTATATAACAGCACAGTTCCTCTCCCCTTCCACATTTCCCTGCCCACTGAGAATATGGGTATATTTTTGGGGAGGGATGGCAGGGAGTGTAACCTGAAACACCACAATAAAACACTCAAGAAAATGAGAAGTTTTATTCCTAGTTCGGGGGAGGGGAGGGGACGGGACTAGAATTTTCCTACTTTTTTTGTTATTATTGAAAAAAGGGACCTCTGGGGACAAGCCTAATTTTCCAGACAGATTTTGTAGTAGGAAAAAAACAACACCAAAAAAGACAAAAAAAAAAAAAAACACCTTTTTTTGTGGAGGGGGAAGGGAAGGGGAGAGGGAAAAGTTAACCAAACCAAACCAAAACAACAAAAGAAAAATCAAAAAACAACACACACACCACCCTCCAGGAATTTTCCACCAAAGCTGTAATCTCTAAAATGCCCCTCACCCCTTTCTTTTTTCCAGCACGAGTGACAACAAAAGTTTCCTGAACTTGCTGACACAAAATGCAGTCCATAATGTCACGGGGAAACAGGACTTCAACAGGCAGCGGCAGAGCTGGACTTCTGCTAGCAAAGCCACTCTGTTCACCGCTGTTCTCCCACCTCTAGACGTCCCTGGACATACCTGGCAGCATCTGTGAGGAGATGCACCTCTGGTTAATCCACCAGAGCCCTGCAAGGATATTCTAGGATTTACCTGACTCAGCACTGCCTGTCCTAAAGAGCCACGCAGCAGGGTTTGCTGGAGATCACGATAATAGCTATAATAACATTAATAACAATCATAATACACCAACAAACAGGGACATAGTAACATCAAAGTGTTCTGGGGAGACTGTCACAGCTGCTCCCTCCATCCCTCCCAAGCCCCAAACAAAAGACCTGACAGTCCCCAACAGCTGGTCCATGGACCATGTCCCAAAGAGCTCCCACCACATCCTGTGGGTACCATTGGGGTTAAACGTGCAGTAGAGAGCAACAGCATGAACTACGTTTTAGCTAGGATGTCTAGGACAAGCCCATGGCATCCATAAAGCCATCAAAAAAAGAGAGCTCTTTGAGCTGAAGTGGATCCTATCACTCTGCAAAATGCAAAGGGGCTGAGATTAAAAAGCACCTCTCTAGGGTGTACTGAAAACCTGGGTGCTCTCGCTGCCTATCCTACCGCACGGGGCCTATGCTGGCCACTGAAACAGGGTATTCAAACTAACTTGAGACAAGTTGTTTGCTGATTAACAAAGCAAGGAAGGCCAATTTCCTACGGATTTCTGTCTTCTGCTTAAACACAATGGAGTGTCTGATGTCCAGGAATATTACATTGCCCTCAAAGTGACAATCGAGTCTTCCTCCTCTACCTACCCATCAATTTTGTCAAAACCTTTAGCAATGCAGTATTCGGAGTCTGTCAAATTTAGGTTTACAAATTCCTGGTGCTGTAGCCTCTCCTGCATGACTGTGAAAGTCTTATTTCCTTAGCAAGTCAGGCTAAACATCTCTGCCAGAAGTGTCCTTTTGCATCCTTCCCAACACACCAAAGCAAGAAGCATCCACTCACTTTCAGTAAGTGCTTAAGTTTAGCCCATTTTCAGAAATACTTAACCATCAACTTTCTCAGCCTACAACCAGTAGTGCAAAACTGGGCCCCAGCTGTCCCAAATCAGGTACTAGAATAAAAAAAGGAAAGAAAATAAGGTATTTCTAATATTTAGGCTGTCAACTCAGCATCTGTGTTCTGCCATCAACTAAAAAGCCGATGCTAAAGAGCATTCTGAAGAGCATTTGGCCTTTTTTTTTTTCCATTATAAAACCTAAGTGCTACTTGTCAAAAAACAGAAAATACACATCCATGCCATCACTGAATACTGCTACAAAACAAGACAAGAAAAATTCTTACTGTACAAGCAAGAAAGGTTGTTTTCTGCCACTGAAGCATGAAACATCTGCATATCAGAGCACACTACTTAAGCACAAGCAGAAATACATTACTTCTTTGAAAAAACACGTGCTTGTAGTCCAAGAGGGCTGCAGTTTCAGAGGGACTACTGCTGAAGCCTCAGGTGTTCAAAACAAAGCAAAAAAAACCCACACCATGCTCCAAGGCAACCTCAGAGCAGGAGCACAATTTGCATCATCAGCTGCAAAACTGACGCTTCCCAGTCCTCTCTCTGACAGCCTTGCACAGGGACTGATGCTTTCCAGACTAAGCCTCTTGCCCATCCTTATTACTGCTCTTGGGGTCTCCAAGCTGACTCCCTAGAAGGGTGGAGAACTTTGTTCCACGGAAACAAGCAGCCAGCTCAGCCAGTTCAGTTAAAATTCAAACAAGCGTTGAAGCTCACTGGATAATTAAATCCAAATGTCACTCCCAAGCCTCTAAAGCGAAAGGGGCGTCACAGGCTGCTCGCTCTCCATTTGGCTTGGTTCAAGTCAGCAGAGAGGATGGCTCTCCCCAGGGGAAAATGCTGGGGAAACAACAGGAGTCCCATGCCCAAGGGACACGCAAGATCAGGTTCTCCTGATCTAGCGCTAGCAGGACCTCAGTATGCTTTGGCCTGGTGAGAAGGTAACACTGAGGCTACACAGCAGATATCTTCCCAGGCTTTCCCGCAGCTCCACAGCAAAACAGCTGCAAGTTGCACAACACCAATGAAGTACTCTGCAGAGCTCAGATGGACTCAGGGACTCAAGGAAACCACTGACTTTGCACAACATGAGCAGGTTCTTGCTCCTGAACAACCTCCTGGCTCAGCTTGCACCATTTTGTACAAATTCACTTAGCAGTGCTGTAGGTTGACAGGATGAATTACTTGTAAAATGAAGCCTTCTCTCTACCCAGCGCAACATTTAAACAAGAATATTTCTACCAAGGAAGACCAGCACAAAGAAAAGCTGATTACACAGACAGCAAAAATGAAATGGAAAAATCAATTGTTTGACACTGTCTCTTCATCCCCAGTGTCTCTCCTTCCACTCTCAGCTCCTTCTTTACTTCCAGCCATTTCCCTTACTAGTGGATTCATTTCTTTATTCTCTACTTCCTACCAACAGCCCAGTTTTGTGCTTTTTAATCAGCTTCCTGTGACAAAGCTCATTCAATCACTGTGCCAGCCCACCCAATCAAGGACCACTTTCAATCAAACATAACAGAGGTTTGGAGGTCTCAAAGATAATAATTTCCCACAGGTTTGGTGTGGGGGGAAGTGTCCACTGTTATGTAGAGAAGTCAGATGAGCACTCCTAGGAAGCAATGACCAGCAGAGCTACAGTGGACACGAGGGGGTTGGTTTTATACTTTATTATTAAAGTCCACTGATCCATTTTGGCAGGATATTGTACCAAAATTGGAATACCTTTTTCTCTCATCGAGTTTTCATTTCTGTAAGATATTAAGACTCACAGGTCCTAGGCACTACAGATATGAATCTAGGGCACTCAGCACTTGGCAAAATCAGCTATGAAGTAAAACCAAAAAGCCACAACATGACACATCTCTCTGCCCTTCAGAGACATGTTTCCGGTGCTGCTACACGGCTTCAGTTCCAGCGTGTGTGCAGCAGAGAGGAACCTGGAGTTTCAGTCTTAGTACAGCAGCTTTACTACTGAACAAAAGAAAAAAAAAAGGTAAGGGAGAAACAGTGAGCCTGAAGGTCAACATGGACCACCCAAAACAATTCAACAGTCAGGAGAGAAAGCAAATGAAGAAGGACAAAGGAATAATTTAGCTGTGTTCAGATGGTCTAGACAGTGCTGTTATTGTTGGCTTCACTAATAGGTCATTACTAAGGAACTACTTATGGTAGTTCCATGAAGCTGCTTCCATCAACAGTGCAAAAAAAAAAAAAAAAAAAGGACCAGCTGTATGAAGAACACAAAAAAGCCTGTGGAAGTAAACCAGAGTCTTCTAAAACTGGACAAGTTCTGATTTTGGCCTCTCTCACCCACTAGGCAGAGCTCAGGCTGGGAAAAGTTGGGGAAAAATCCTGGGCATTGCAGAAGGGAAGAGTATTGTCTTCTGAGTCATTACTGAGCAAGGCTGGAATGGGTAGCTAAGGGGCCACACGCTGTCATACACACTTCTGCTTGGATCCAGCATAAAACCACAGCCGTGACCGCTTGTGGTCACTAAAGATCCCACTGTGCTTTTTGCAGCCGTGGTGATGATCGCCCAGTTCAGCCGTTGTGCCCGTGTAAATTCCAGCAGCGGCTGCCATCACTAGCATCCACCTCTCAGCAAGGTGGTGCAACCACTGGGGATACCCCCGGGCGGAGGGAAGAGTACTGTGAAGGCTTAGAGCGGATGAAGAGAGGACGGGGAAGCCTCACAGAAACACTGCCACCTTCAGTAAAAGCCCTGTCAAAACACAGACTTCGAATATATTGTGGAAAAAATACTGAAATGTAATAAAATACACCGAAAAGAAATACAGAACCACATGACTGCAACACTGATGATCTTAACTCTGCCCTGCAAAGGACAGCATCCTTTCATTTTCTCCGGTTTTGGAAAACATCCATTTTTTGGATTAACCGCTTTACGACATTTATCATTTACCAAAGAGAACCCTCACCTGAAAGCCAAGACCACCCCAGCATCACTCAGTACCCCGCAAAGGTCAGTTCCTGCCCGGATGGACTTTTGGCTAAACTGTCAGATGAGCTGTTATTTATGCCTCATTTTATGGATCGGAATCGGAGACAGACAAAAGTCTTGCACAAGTCTGCAGCCAGAGCTAAATACATTAATAGAGTTTAAATTCAGAAAGGGCTTAACTCAATCTGGCCTTCCTGGATGTATACAAAGGCCACACAAATTCATTTAGCAGTCTCTACACCATGATCTTGACCTGGAATCAAACAGAACAGTCTCTTTCAGAAAGCTGTCCAGAAAGTTTCGGTTTGAAGAGTTCACGCACTAATTCCAATAACATCACTGTGACAAATCTCTCTCTACATTCCAGTTTGAGTATAGCTCACTTCATATTCTATTTGCTAGATCTTGATATCCCTAAATGTTTTGGACACCCCTCTATTAACAGAAATCTTCTCCCTTCATCTTCTGCAGGTATTCACAGACTATGATCTCATCCCCTTTTAACCCGTCTTAATTTAACTAAATAGACTGGAAACACATAGCTTCTTACATTAGAGCAACACTTAACTGATTCCTACAGCTCTTTCCAGTTGCCCTTTTTATTTCTTTACAAAGAGCACAGCAAACATGAGAGTAGGATGCAATATTTGACGGCCACAATACCTTTCCTTTTCTATTTGCAGTGTGAGCATGGGACAGCAGCAAACTGTGCCCATGCATTACAGCAAAAGTTCACACCTACTGGACCAACAGCAACCTGGACTGCCCACTGTCTTTATCAGAATGTCAAGGTTGTCCCAGTCCCAGGTTTGCTTCCCTGGTTCAAGAAAATAGACAGCACTAACCTATATGAAGCAGGTGACAAAGAACCTTCTTATGAAGACAAATGCTGCCTTTCCTCCAAAAGCCAGCAGGGAAATAAGCTTGGAGATGAAACTCTTATTGAGGAAGAAAGAACATCCTCACTTGCAAAGGACTCAGACCTTCAGGTTTCTTCAGTACTTACACATACCATCAATGGATATGTCCTGCCACCAGGATTCAGGCCATGCACAAAATACCAGCTGCAGCAACATCAAGTGCAGAGAGATCACGACAGCAAATAGCAGAAGGGATCAATTAGTAACTAAGCACTGTCACAGTGACTGTCCCAGTCAAAACTAGGAGAGATACCAGTGATCTCCTGAGCTGGAAACACAAGCTCAAGACCCTGACTTGGACTATACCAAAAGCCTGTAAGAAAGTAAGGAAGGGACCAGATACTCTCACAGGCAGCTATGAATACCATTTTGCAACTCATCCCCCTTAGAAGGGCTGTCTGCAAATGACCTGTGGCAAAACAGACTGCTGCACGCATCCATCTAGTGACAGAGATGCACGCAATCCTCCATTTAAATTAAACCCACATGCACAAATCATTTTACTACTGTCTGGAGCAGTGTTCAGTATTTGATGAAGAGAAAAATTATCCCATTACCCTCTCCCAGCCCAGATTGCTATGCACAGCAGCAGACACCGGCAGAGCACGTTCCCTTTGCAAGTCAGCAAAGTCTCACCGGCAGCTGGATACTGCTGTCGTTAACCCTCTTGCAACCCCACCCAAGGGATGGCAAGGTCATCTCCTGTACGCCTCAAGGGCAGGGCACAGCTCAGCAGGTCGCACAGAGCAATTATACATGAGGAAGTGAGGAAAGACCCTTCTGATATGCAGGATTTCTTGGCAGGAGCTTGCTCAGTGACGTCTTCAGCTTGGGACACACACTCGCATAGACAAAATAAGACTGTGAGGTGCCGGGGTTTCTTGAAAACACTTATCCTAATCATGGAATTATGATGATAAAAGGTACACCATCTGATAGGTATGGAAGGTTATTAATACTTTACCTGACAAATCGGTGGTAAACACTTGCTCTCCATAGATGATAAAATTTGGGATTTCAGATTTGCTTTCTATAGTGCAACCAGTAACTGATTTGCAAAAAGGAACAAAAAACGAACCCATCAGAGGCATTTGCCAGCTACAGATGTTCATCATGCCAAATGCCCAATGTGCACTGCCTTACCATCTCACAGATCCTTTTCTCTGGGGTAAAGCTCATTTTGAGAGTTCCTGCCTCCTCTTCCCCATCCTAAGCTATCCCTCAGGTGACTCATACAACTTCTGGTAAAACTGCACAGTCAACAGATCAGAGAACCTGTTTGGATCAAAACCAAATCTTTCCTTTACATCCCCCTGCAAAAGGGGAGAGATGTTAGTGGCCAGGAATTGGCTTAGGGGAAAGAATCTGTTTAAAAATGCTAAACCAGTTATCATTTTTAAATGATTATTAGTAAAACTGTATATCACACATAACTAATTCTAATCACCACAACAGCAGAACCCAAACAGTCCCCAAAATATCCATCAACACAAATAAGCAAACATCTCCAAAGTAAAGTGTTCAGGCTCTTAACATGTCTGTAAGAGCCTTCAGAAAACAGCAAAAGAGAATAAACTAGCAAATAAACAAATGTGTTATGACATAAACATATTTGAGATATGTTGTGTGAGATAATGAAGAACTTCAACTGCCCCCTGAATTTCCAGAGAAAACAAAAAGCTATAGTGATGCTACAGGGAATTCCCCTCAGTTTAGGTAAGGTGAGAATGATGCCCTTAAACTCTAAGTGATTGGTGCAAACACCAGAATCAAGACCTTTCAAGGGCATTGTACGGCAAGTTTTACTGCTTGTGTAAAAGTTGCAGTGGCTAAGCCACAAATAGTACAAGAAATTTTTCTTGATGAATGTGAAAGGCTGTGGCACGATATTGATGCACCCTCATCCTGGAGATTTACCACGGACCCTTGCAATGGAATCAGACTCAGGATCCAAAAGGTGTTTGGTTTAGCTCAGAGAGGGAAAGCAGGGTTACATCTGTATTTCATTACAACCCCAACCCTGCCAAAACAGACATCCCTGACAGCACCACACATAGTCAAATTTGTATGTGTCACACTCCTCCACAGCCCTGTCCCCATGCGAGCTTGTCAGAAGACATCCCCAGATGTCCCCACACATGCAGACAGCAGTGAAATCCAGCTTAAAAGCCATTTTCCCCAGATATGAGCCATGCAACATCCCAACAGCCAAGAGCTGGTTTCAATTAGCATGAGGGCACACAAACTCCCCAGCATTACAAAATGAGGATAGCTGCACTGTGATGAGAATCCGAGCTGGACAGCCTGGAGATGGACAAAAATCTTTGCCCTTGTGGGGTTTATCCCATGGCATTAATGTACAGGCTCAGGCACAAGAACCGGCCTCCTCCTTCCTTCCACCTCCCTGCAGCTGCCTCCTCCAGCCACACAGGGATCTGCAATAACTTGTGGGGGCCCAACTGTGCACACCCCACACCCTTTAACCCCCCTTGGTTAACGAGACAGACATCTGTGTTAAAATTGGGTGGTATCTGGGGCAGGAGGGAGGGAGATTTGCTGAAGAGGGCAGAGCTAAAGAAAACGGGTGCTGCCCCTCATATCCAGCCAGCAACTCAGATCCTGGAGCTGGAGATGTGATGGTTCAAGAATAAAAAATACGCGAGTTTTCAGTGCTTCTTCAGCACTTGATGACTGATGCGCACTCTGTCACCACAGGGCTGTGGTGCTCGGCCGGCCCCGGCACAGCCCAGGCCTGGTCACCATGGCTCCCCTGGACTGCAGTAGGGTTCGCAGGCCCAGCCATGCCCCGAGTCTGTGGAGGACAGCAGGGGACCCCAGGGTACTGATCCCACTTATATCTCTTTAAGAGTTCACCCCCTTAAACTCTTCCCCAGCTCTCAGCACATGCCATTTTGCTGCTACTGCAGTTGAAGCAGAGGCGGGGGCCATGCTGGCCCCGAATGGATCCCCAGTGCAAACCAGACCACAAAAGGGCTGGGACTCACAATAGCTCTTACCAGCTCTACTCTCCTAAAATTATTTTTATCTTTAGTAAACTCAACAAGCTCATCACCCAAGTCCTACCCGGTGATCTTCAATAGCTAATTGCCAGCTTGCTACCTGCTTCATCCGTGCCACCTCACTCCCCTGGCACCTAGGCTGCTCCCCCTCAGCAGGACAGATGAGGCTGCCCCATTTTGGGGAAGGAATTTCGCCAGGTGCAGACACGTGGTGCAGTGCCATTAGCCTCCAGGGCCAAAGAATAGGCCATGACATGTTTTGCTTACCTACGGAGGTGTAACTGGGTAAGTCTCTTTGCCTCTAAGTGCCTCTAAACTTATCTGTGGAACAGGGACCGTAACACAGACTGCGCTTGCAAAGCAACTTGAGGCGCGCAGGTAATGTGGGCAGAACAACAAGAGCCCTCGCACGACAAGCTGTTCACTAACTGAGTGCCCTGGTCCCTGCTATTGAAGCTCATAAAGCAATCTGAAGCACAGCAAAGATTAAATAAGCAAAGCTCTGTTAGCCAAAAAGCAAGCATTTAACCTACGGAGCACCAAAGAGGAACACAACCCAACCTTGACCGCTCCAGCTGCCGAACGCTTCCTAGCCATGAACTGGCTCCCGCACCGGGTGGCTCCCAGTTGCAGCCCTCAGGAAGACCAGAGGCAGGGATAGGAATACAGCAGCAAGATTCAGGGCTTTCCTCTAAAAGCACAGAGCTGCTTCGAGATAAAACATGCTAAATTACTGCCTCTTGGAGAAACCAGCTACCTCTCATTTGTTTTCACAGATTAGTCTCGCAAGGCTTCTAGACCTGCAAGCAAGAACTTGACCCTTAGTGAGCAAAAATAACCACATTTAAGAAAATTTTGTATGCCCATAGCTCCACTGAGAATTAAAAAGAAAATTCAAGGGCTGCCTGGTTTTATGGCATGATGCATTTTCTCCCATAGCATCTGCCTGCAAAACTCCTCACCACTTCAAAGGTGCCAGGTACTGGTTTCTCTCCCTCGACCCACAACCACCTTTCACAGCTTTTTTGCTAACCCTCCCCTCTGTTCCACAGACGCTAGTTACCTTTTCCTCTAATGAATTAACAAAATTAAACTAAACTTGGGGCAATTTTTCCAGACTGTTTTCCAGCTCTGCTTAAAATCTGCTGCTTCTGAAGAAGGGCTTATGTACCTAAAAGGCAGCCTGTTTTTTTCCACCTCAATCAGTTTGCTCTAATAAAAGATATTACCTCTCCCCACAACCCGTACCTCTCTTGAGCACACTTGAAAGGAGAAAAATGTTTACCCAGTGAGAAATGTAGCTGGCAAGTTATTTCCCCTGACTGCCTCAGATACCTTTGAAGGTTATTTGCAGGCTCATAAAGACCTCTTTCTCCCTCCCAGCTCAGCTACTTCCAATGCTCAAAGTCACAGCCCAGAAACTGTGAACTCTTCATCTGTTGCTGCAGCAATGGCTGCAACATCCCAAATACAGCAATGCGGGTCTGATCCTGCACTCCCCGTGTGCCCAAAGTGTCTGGTGTAACCCAAAATGGGAGCCCTGGGTGCAATGTCACCGGCAAAGGGAGAAGGACCTTAACTCGGACACCTCTTGAAAATAACAAAACCTGAGCTAGAAAGCCTAATGTGCCTAACAGTAAGGCAAACTTCTGCAATTCAACCTGATTTTTTTTTTTTGTATAGCTCTCAGCATACAAAGAGCAGGTGAAGTGCACAGGCACTGCCTTAGATTGAGGGATGAGGAACAAAGGGCATTGGAAAGCTGAAAGAAATTAAAGTCTGTGCGTGGAGATGGGAAGAATTGGTCTGTTCTGCCCCAACTCTGTCTCAACAGCCCCAGAAGAACACTGAACTGGGGTTAAACGGCCAGACCATAACTGTGCAAAGTGGCCACCTCCTCCTTCAGCAAGCTGCCTTGCCTCCTGCCAGCCCAGCCTGCAGTCTTGTTTTCAAAAAAATACAAAAAAAAAAAAAAGACAAACACAAAAACAACAACAAAACCAAAAAACATTCTGTCAAGGCAAGACTGCCTTGACAAAACAGTTGTCAAAAAAAAAAAAAAAA
>VXAL01007865.1:469228-492413 GCA_013399475.1 Chauna torquata
CCCCCACCATTTCAATGAGCCCTGAGAAGTTTTGGATGAACTTGTGTAAATATTGCAAATGTAAAAGGGATGTGCCCAGCTATAGTCAAGATTCCTCTGAGATCTCTGCTTTCTCCTTTCTTGGGTCACCAGGTCAGGAAGCCATTTCAGGAGACGCATTTAAGCTCCTCTGTAACCTGCCTCTTCTAGTGAAGGAAACAGGGCAATATAAGCTCAATTAGCTCCATATGTTAATCATGCACTAACACCTATGTAAGGCAGAACCTGGCCTTGTTCTTCAACCTGCTAGGCTTTTTCTTTTCAGCAAAATTAAAGAAAATGAGCAGAAACCCCTACAATTGCTAGAACTGCTACTGGCTGGCAAAATGGCTTATAGACCACTTTGGAAGTGATTTGGAGGTCAACATTCATTCTGCAAGGAGCTCTGTCATGCTCGTAAATGCACAAAATTCTAGCTGAATCCCAAACCTAGCAGTACACAGCTCTCAGTAAGGCATGTCTCCTGCAAAGCCCATTCAGCAGCATTAATTCCTAGAGTACTGGGATGGGAATACACCAGGCAATCCCTGCAGCTGTGTCCCCCTCGTGTGACAGGTTACAAGCACATTAGCAGAGCATGGGATTTTCCTGCAAGTAAGGTATGATTTTGCGAGAGTAATGCGATAAGTTTGATGGCCAAAAGCATGAAGAGCTGAAGGAGCTGGGGCCCTTGCACTTATTACCTGCTGATGTGAGACAACACCACTGATCTGATTATCCACATGCTAAAACAGAAACAGTCCAGCACTTCCAAATGGTCCCAATTTGACATAACAAATTTTCTTTAGCAGCAGTGATTAGATCAAAAATCACTGTGTACCTCCAGAGCTATAAATATTCTCCACGTCAGAAAAAAAAAGTCTCCCCCAGAACCACTGGGCATTCGATACACAACTACTCCATTATTCAAGCAGAAGAGAGGGAAGATGCAAGTAAATCGAGGTCACCAACTAGAAAAGAAATATCCTGAAGCTCTGTTTGAAACTGAAGCTTCCTTGGGAAAAGAAATAAAGGGAGTGAACATGCCCTGCCCAGAAATACAAGGCAGGTTTGGGAAGGGGCTCCACCTAGAATATGACCCACCAGACCACGCTGGTGGTAAGAAGAGAATTTGTCCAATTTTGGCACCACTGGAAGGCAAAAAAAAAAAGTTAGAAAACACTGTAATACTCAGCCAGGCTGTCTTGGCAATGTCTCCCACTCTGTTGTCATGCTTGGTAACCCCAATCAAAATGAGCAGGCTGCAGAGAATCAATTGCTTCAGGGAAATCCAGTTCTTACCCATCTTTCCATCTACATCAGGCCTCCATTCCACCGGTCCCAGACACTCGTACCTTATCCTCCACTCTCAAGCATCCACCCTGTAATAACAAACACATATAGAGTTTACAGATGATTTTTGACATGGCAGCTGGGACAAAGACTGAACAGGACCACCCTTCCTAAAGCACTTCCCCACCATCACTTGGGCTGGAGGAAAGAGGACAGTCGTTCAGTGAGGAATTGAGACCAGGAGTCCACCCTCCCCTATGCACCTCAGAGGTTATACACACACTCTATACTCTACAAACCTGGTACCCTTTTTAAAAAAAATAATAACTAATCTTGGAGTAACCAGCTTGTACTTCTGCCACAAGTCTCCTTCTGTAAGAGGACACCATCTTTAATATATCACATCTCTGATGTAGTTTTACATTATTCAATGCAACCTTAATGCAATGCCATCTTTAACGCATTACAGTTTGCAGCATCCTTGTGAGATAACACTCACTTGGGGAACAGACTAACAGCAGGACATGGAAAGTCACTCCCAGAGGCAGCCTGTATCAAAGCAGAGACCTAAATTTAGGTCGTCCAAATTCCAGCCAAGGTTCCCAAAGGATGGACCAGCCTTTCTCTGACCTCTTGGGAAAACAATGAGTCCGGGCAGCTCTCAGCAGCAACACATCACATACATCCCTCATGGCAGGTAGTGTACCTATAGTGCTTGTAGAGACTTTGCCTGTTGCCACATGCTGCTTGTGGTTATCTCCTGATTTGCCCAAAGCCAAATTCAAGCAGAGTGTACTGATTCAGTTTGTGAATCACTTTGAGTGTAAACCTGAGCCTGCTGGAGTCAGTCCTGCTCCCACACCAGTAGAAAAATTCATTTTAGACTGAAGGAAGGCATAACTTGGCTACAAAAGGACACCTTTCACACAGCGGTGCGATAGAAGCAACCAGCAAAGACAAGTCCACCTTAGCTGACTGATAAGCACTAAGCACACAGATGTCTTGGCCATAGACTCGTGTGACAGCATGAGTAAATGGAGAGACATCTCATATACTTCAACCGTCTTGCATGGAGAGAGGAAGACATTCCTGTCCTGCGGTCACTGCAGGCAACGTCGCCCAAAGCCAATGAGAGCTGTGTGCACCAGCACACGGACACGAACGCCAGAGAGTTACATACCCCGTATTGTGCAGAAGCAGTGGAAGAAGGCACTCTGAATACCTCCCAGCTCAGTTAAATCAATTTAAAAGCAATAACAAATCTGAAACTCTGAAGTGAACCAGAAATGGTTGCAAGTGAAGATTAAAGTGATTTTCTGCAACTCCAGTGGCTCGGTGCTGGCAAGCAGGAGGATATTTATCCAACCTATTTTGAGAGACACAAGCAGGAAGGGAAACCGATAAGAAAGCAGCAAAGGCAGAGAAGTACAAGTGCCACGAAGTGCGTTGTTCCTTTTGCTGCTGTAGCTTCCTCTCAGGACAGCACCATTTGCCCTGAGAGCCCATGCCTGCAGGGGACTCTGCTCTGTCCATTTTCAAGACAAAGGAGGAGGCAAAGAAGTGACTAATGGGCTCAAGAAGGTTTAAAATCCCATCTCGAGAACATACTGGTCGGTCTATGAGAAAGTGGATCAAGAGAGAGCAGAAATTCACCAAAAAACAGTGTAAAAACTCCAGCTGATTATAACAAGAACAGGAAACAGCTCAAATCTTCACTGCTTTTGCTTTCAAAATTGATGCAACACTTCCACCAATTAAGCTGCGTGCAGAGTTTGCTCCAAGGGCCGCATGCAGATAGCCTGGATTTAACCCTAAATTTTTGAGTTAGCCCAGGTTAACTTTGCCATCAGTGTAACGGTCAGATTTTTCTAATGGCTTTTTGGAGACCTTTCAGACCTTTGCAATCTGCACCTAGTCACAAAAGTGTGCAGGAACCATGCAAGCAAAGCCTGGAAAAACAGGTGAGCTTTCCATCGGCAGAGCCCTGCCCTGGGCTCTTCTCCACCGTCTCTGCCCCAAGCAAGCCCCTGAGACCCCCCTGCCCGGCTCTCGCAAGCAAAGCAGCCCCCACATGCGGTGCAGGAAATCTCAACAGATACATGAGAGAAAAAGGTTTTCTGTTTTAGCAGATCTCTTAAATCCTGAGGACAGCCAGCCTTCAAATTGGACCGCAAACACTGGCGATTTCCGTGGCTTCCCGAAAATACATACCAGCAGCTTCCTGTTACAGACGGACAAATTCCTGTTTCTAGTACAAATTCAGCCGTTTTATTATCTCCTTTAAAAAACAGGAGGGTGGGGGGAAAGGAAAAATCATTCTTCTACTCCGATGTACTTCGGAGCAGCACCCCCCTTCTCCTCCCACCAAGATCCCTGACCAGAGCCTTCAGGTGTTGGAGATAACATCTCAAACCATCTGAAACAGGGCTCCTGCTTCACACTCCACCGCTCCGACAGCGGGCAGAACCCACCTCTGCTGTAAACCTACTGTAAATCTCTACTGTAAACCTTCAAACTATTGCCCTGATAACATCGCCATGCACAAATGCCTCCTACCAAGCAAGGAAAGCAAGAGATCAGGAAAATGTCAGCTCAGAGGGATGCTGGGGCGATGCAGAGCTCATATTCCAGGTTTGTGTCATGCACAAAAGAGACTTCGGCTGCTCTGATTTGCACAGGAAACTGCTGGAGGTTACTTAAGCTGCAGGAAAGCTGGGATAGATGCTCTCATCTGGAATAAAAGCAGCTTTGATTTGACCGAGTTGAATTCACTTCTGCAGCCCAAGTGGCTCAACATCATTATAGCTACATGAGTGCAGAGTATGAGTAACCACACAAGAGCTATATGCACGGTTATTAATCCGCTTTAAAAATGAATCCCAGTTCTTTCTCTTTCTCCCCTGCTCCTGTGTGGGATGGGATTAACCATAACCGAGTTCAAGGGAGACAACAGCAACATACCGCCCAGCTAGACACGGCTCCAGTCTCCGTGCATCTAAACTGAGGAAAGCAAAGCAGGGGAGGAGGGGATGGAGAGGAGCAGTTTTGGCATGGGTTTGAGGGGAGACAAAAGTGACTGAAAGGCAGTTAGTGGGAGGAAGGACGTGGGATGGGGAAAGAGAGCACGCCAGCACTGAGATCTGCAGTCACCAGCAGCCTACCACTGATTTGAAATGGGATTTACAGTATCACCTACCCCCAAAAGTGCTGCTCTTACCCCCCAGAGGCTCAGCATCGAGCGTAAAACAGCCTCAAAAATCAGGATGTCCTGTCACTACTGCAGCACAAACGAGTGGCATCTTCCTCTGTGGTTTATCCTCCCCAGGTTTCCAGGGAAAGCAGCACCTACTTATTCCAGCCTGAGCACCACTTAACACGTTGGTTTGAAGGTGTAGGGACACACCACCGTAAAAAAATAATAACAAGCCGCAGTTGCCCCTGAAATGTGGCTCAGCTGGAAAGCTACTCAAACTAGCGTTGCTAAAATTGGGACTTTCCTTGTTTTTTCAAGCAGCAGGGAACAACATGTTGGGCTCAGAGAGTTTAACAAGCAAGAGTCAAGCGGAAAAAATCTCTCCTTTTTAAGAGTTGACCACATTAACTTTCAGCAAGTTTCCGGGAGTCCTGCCAGGGCGCTGGAGTTTTGTATACTACGGAACTGTTAAAAATATTATTGTAAATGTTATTTTCAAAAAGCTTCAGAGGCCAGGGCTTGGGGTAGCGTTAAAAACAACAGCAACGCAAATGAGATTGTTTTAACTGTGAGAATACAAACGTGTGCATGCTGATGGCTTAGCCAAACAGCCTGCAGGCTTGACCAAGATGGATTCAAATGCAAAGAAAGAGTGGTTGAAACACTAAAGATTTCATCAGATTATCTCAACCTCATTCTTAAAGTTTTGATCTAGACACTAGAAGACATTTGACCCGGTGCACATACAGCTGCCCTGGAAATGGGATCCATATTTAGGTGCTACACAAAAGAATTGTTAAATTTTGGTGACACTCGAGACATGTAAGACCCCGCTCTCATGGCACCTGGTGCTCAGGTTATCCAAACAATGCACTACACAGGGGTAGTCAAAAAGAAGCCATTTAAGACTACGCACCTATGTTTATGAGCATTGAACAGGGATGGACCTTCTGCAAACGTGTGTGTGACTGGGCCAGGTGTGCAGGCTTATCTCACAAGTGGCCGTAAGGGGCAATTTGCATGAGCCAAGAGAAGGAGAAAAAGCCTTTCCTGAGCACACACTGATGAGGCTGCAAAGCAGGGAGCGACATGCATGCAACCCCACAGCTCACGCAAGGAGCAAGCCAGTGCTCTGGGAAGTACATCACATGAAAGCCAACAAGCAATTCGATATGAACATGCATCAGCTGAGGCTTTTTCTCCCCATTTTTGGGCACAGCACCTCAAAACTGATTAAGCATCTTTTGCACAAAAGTGTGTTGGTGGGAGAAAAGAGATTCTGTGTTTCCCTAAGAGCCATCGTGCAAGATGAAAGTTACCTTTATTCATAAGTGACCCAGCCAATGCAGCCGTGCTCAACAGCTGCCTCTCAAGAAAAACCTCCTGAACCATCCTGTTGATTCCAGCACAATGTGTATGTAGAATACGAGCTTTAAAACCTGCATGGCTGCTAGCTGTTAACTTCCCTGATAGCCCTTTAAAAGAGCCACTGAGATTTTAAAATCTCTCCCCTGTCAACTCCGCCTCTTCCTACAAATGATTTTGTAAACGAAATAATGCAGACAACATGCTCCAGTAAGTTTTTTTCAGTCGGTTTCTCTTTTTGCTTTACAGTAATAATCCCTTTACCAAATTCTGTGGAATAATCAGTAATTTATACTGGCATATAAAATAGCTTTGATTTTTTCGCAGACATCATAAACTTCTGGAAAACCATAAAACAAGGGAGCAATCAAAAGTATTCAAAAGGACTCTTCTATCAGCAAAAAACAGATAACACAGCCTTACAGGTCAGGGCTAATGTATTTTGCACATATATATATATATATATGAGACAGACATACTTCGCAGACAAGTCAAGCGAAGTAAATTCCTAGAGAACACACGTGGTCCCCACCTGTTTGGATATTTACTGGCATCAAAGGTCTGCACAGCGCGGAACTGCATCCCTGCCAAATTCCCACTTGTTACAGAGGAACTGCCTCCTCCAGCGCCTGGCGGAGCCCAACCAACCTGCAGACACCCTGACCACACCCCAAGCCCTAAATACAAATTTTTAAATCAGGCACCGAAGCAACCAAGTCTAAAGGTTCCTCACCTCCGGCAAGCCAGTACGTCCATCTCTCAGGAAGCCAACCCAGCCAGGATTATTTAAATGCACAGCCCTCTCTGTTAATGATGAAGGTCTGCAGTTAGAGGAGAGCACTGTTATTCATCATTTCCCCTTATACAGGGTAAAATCATATCCTCAGATAGTTATCTGTGCACTTACGGAACGGGAGACAAACCCTGATGCAAGCTCCACCAACAGAAAACCTGATTTCAGTTAGCATACCCTCTAAGTGAAGGCAGCAAGGGGGAAGGCGCATCTCTGTCTGTGCAAGATAAAAGCCAAAGCAGAGAAGCATCAGAATTTCTTCTAGAAATTTTTGTGGCTTTTTTGTTTGTTTCTGCTTAAATGATTGAAGACTTCAAGGATAAATTCAATCAAAAAAGTGTATCTGGAAAAGTGAGGTTATAGTCCTTTCCTCTATGTCCCTGGGGAAACAAAAAAATAAAATAAATAAAAAAAGAGGAAGAAGGAGCAGAAGCTAAAAAGAAGGAAGAGATACTAAAACTTTCAGATGAAATATGTCCTCAGAAAACCATTTGCCTCAGGGCAAAATTTTTCCTGGCAAAATCAATTGGGAGAAAAGGTTCTGTGCAGCACTGATCTCCTATCTGGCATCACAAACAACACATCTCCACGAACGAAGCCTTATGCCAAAGGGCTGCAAAGCCAACATCATGTCACGGAGAACCTGGCCTGAGAGCTAGTATCTGCACCAGGGACTGGGACACCCAATTCTTCCCGAAGATAATGGCAGGCCAGAACCAACCCCGTCTCCATAGCTTTGACCTCTAAGGGCACCAAAATACACTTTATGACGGGTCCAACGTGCTCTAACGGGAAGGTAAACACCGAGCGACCAAGCTTTGGACCAGGAAGGAGGGAGGTCCACCCGTCCCCCAGGCGTGCAGCAAGACCTCGTGGCAGTATCAGGGCATTGAAGCCGCTGTGCCATCGCCCAGGGTGAGCCCACTTGCTAACTGACCCACTTTCTCTCACTTGCAATATCCCACCGACATCCTGCGTCTCCCACAATTTGTCCTACCAGCCTTCGTATGCCACCATTTACCCTCTGCCGGCCGCGATCGATAGTCCCTCTCACAGCCATCCCACCACACAGCTTCCTCTTTAACGAGCTGCAGCCTCATCCCTGCAGCCCGCCTGGATTCGATTGATCAAAACACGACCTTACGATCGATCACGAAGCTGAGGGCCGCAGACTTATTGACTACTTCCTGCTCTTTCAGCAGCTACCTGGTTATTTCACTCCTTCCCACGGGCAAGAAGCACAAGCTCCACGGCACAGAGGGAGACCAGGACCTGAGGATTGGCCCCAGTGAGTCGCCCTAGAATTTGCAAGATCCTTTTCTTGCTCACACCACTTCAGTTGTGTGACTGTGGATCTAGATTAGACCAGGGGGAAGCCAAGCTCAGCGAGTGCTTGGTGGCAAGTGAAGATTAAAATGCATGCTGTGTTTTCGGGAGAAAGGACTGTGTTCCTGCACAGCCCTGGGACACTGCTGTCTCCACAAGCTGCTGGTTTGCATGCGCCATCGGTGGGGTGGTGATGGGATTACGAAACAGAAGCATGTGGGTCAGCTGTCACAGAGGTTTTGTTCTCCTTGTCCCCTTGACCTATAGTATCCCATGAGCTCAAGAACGCGTGCCTTCATGTGTGACAAAACATGATAAAATATGAGCCATCGACAGTGCAGGAACCAGACTGGGTAGCACATAGCCGCACGCTCGTGCAGCCTAACAGGTCTGTACAGAGCACGTGTATGCCCAAAGCTCAAAGCCCCTGGGACCTCCTGGGGACCCTCCTGCGTCTCCTGCTGGCCCTTCGGCATCCAATTTCCAGGTAGCTTTTGCTCTGCAGAGCCTGCATGCTGGCTGCCGTTTGGCTCCAGCACACACATGAGGCAGCTTCTTCTACAGAAGGAGAGGCAACCTCGTGTTGCCAAACCTGTGCCACCCAGAGCTGTCACCTAACGGTGACCTGCTCCCCCAGTGCGAGACAGCACATCGTGGCTGCTGCGCTGGCTACCCGTCATTCCCCAAACCCAAGCGAGGAAGAAAAGATGGGGAAACTGAGGAAAAAAGCAAATCTTGTCTCTAAACCCAGCTTAGGGTATTGCACTGCCTTAAGGCTGGGCATGACAGCTCAGTGACGCCGAGAGCAGTCTGCAAGGGAGGCAGAGCGATGAGTAATTTCCTTTCCTACAGCTTCCAGCGTGGTGCAGTGCAGCGGAAAGTCACGGGCAGCAACGGTTGTGGGCCTCTTCAGGTACCTTGGAGGAAGTCTGACATGAAGACCTTCAGAAGAGAGAAGCCCACCACCCTCAAGAGACCATGGACCAACCCTGGACCACCAGGGCAGCCACATAACATTTCCAGACTCAAAGACCATCAGAGCTCCAAAACCAGGTCACTTATTAGGCACAGTGGGGAAACAGTCAGCTCCTCTTAGAAAAGAGCTCTGAGAAACACAGTGGAACTTAATATTGATTCCCACGGCCCTGTTACAGACAGACAGAATTAATTTCCAAGATGGAAAGAAACATATGCCTGCATATCAAAACAAAATACAGAAGCCTTTCCAGTCCTTTAGCTGCATTTCAATGGAAAGCAGAAGGCTGTCACAATGGAAAGATTTCAGTTTTCTAATTAATCCTCCCTGCTGAGTGTTTAATGCTGCTAATTGATGAGGGGAGGTGGTGTCCAGACAGCATTTGCAATTGCTTTTTACATCTTCAGACCAAGATTTCTCTAAACCAAATAATAACAAGGCAGATTTGCTCCCTGTGTGCACTGTGCCCTGCTCCAACTCCCCCCTCCCTAGAAGACGTCTGGTTGAGGAAGGGAGGCGAAGCACATCTCAGGGCTCATTTACAAGTGCTGGAAGTTGTCCTGGAAAATGCCATCTGCCACACTGTCACTTCCACACAACATGCCAAGAGAAAGACTACTGGTGCCAGGGACATGGTCTGTACCACGAAACACCCAGCTCCTACCCTCCTTGGATTTAGGGGGTAGCTTCTCCCGATTCAGCGGAACAATTGGTCAGCCAAGAGATGTCCAATAACACCTACAGTAAACGGCACAAAATGCACCGCAGTGTCAGGATACAGACCATCACGCCAAAGCACAGCCCTAGGGGTCCAACATGGGACCACTGCCAGCAAAAACATCTCACTGGTGGTGAAGCAAGTTTGGTTGCTCACCTGCACCACAAAACAAACCTAGTTTCTAACCCCAAATATTGATCTCACACCATTGTTGAGCAGGAGACACCCTTGGAAGCAGCAGAGTGATCCTAAAGGCAAAAGCCAATACAGTCTCAACACAGGAAGGCAGTTCAACACAGGCTGTGATATGAAATTTCTGCTCCAGTCCCCTACCTATGCTCAGCACATGCTCAAGTCGTCCTTGAATTACATAAGGACAGAATCTATCCCTTTGTATTCAACACTCAGTGATTTCAGTCTGGGAGATGCTAAGTGCTCTCAGCCATAAATGAAATCAGGGAGTGTGAAAAAAAAATAAAAAAATTTAAAAAGTATGTATGAGGCTGTGCTATGGTTACATGTTCTGAGGAGTAATAAACGAAGCAGTGTTGATGGTTCCCAAGCTCTGGCCTGAAACTCCAGCACTGATCTGTTTGTCATAGCAATAGCATTTCCACCTGCACCTTTCGGATGTCTCCTCCGGGAGTCTTCACGCGCCGCCGTCATAGATCATGGCAAACAGAGCCCAAGCCAGCTGTGCAGATGTCTAGCTGGCTGACCTCTCCTTACCAAAAGGAGTCTTTTTTTTTTTTTCCTCTTATTATTATTAGTTTTCAAACCACCTACTCCATCATAAATATCAAGCAAAATTAGCTTATTCCTAGAACGTTAAAAAAAAAAAAAGAGCTGACGCCTGCACAAACCGAGTCCCAGCAAGTCAACGGGAAAGCTCCAAGCATGCAAAGAATGTTGAGTCTACAGCTTTTGGCCGATTTACTATAAAATCCTCTTGCTGCAAGCAAGCTGTGCACGTGCAAGGCGAGTCACGCGTGTGCGCAGTCCTCACCTGCATGGGCTGCCCGCTACTCTTCCACAGTACCCCGGGTAAACTACTCCTGTCTGCCCGACAGCCTGCTAATAAATATACTCCAGGGAGAAAAACTGTGCGCCAGCAGGGAGGTGGACGAGATGATCTAATAGGACCTTTTCCATCTCTTAACTTTTATGCTTAGTCACAGAACAAATATCTCCCACGTTGTAAAGAAACGTGCTGGCTTCGCTTGCCTGCTTGTGTTGGGAGAGCGTTGCCCTCTGAAGACGTCTCGTTTCCTGTTGTTATTTCACTCACACTAGCAGGACTTACCCAAGGACAGCTAAGCAAAGGAGGACTTGCATCTGCCTGGCTTTCAGCTTCAGTGAGCTCTAAGGCACCCAAACGAGTCCCCTAATTCCTTTCCCAGCAGCCACAAGCAGTGCAAGAACCTCATTTCCTTATTACTGGAGAACTTGTGCTTCTCTGAGCGCTCAAGCCTGATCCTGTCCAACATGGAGAAGGACTCAATTTAGTTTTGCAGAAAGCAGGCTGGCAAGAGAACAGACAAAAGCATCCCCTCCATCAACCAGCCAGGTTGAGCCTCCTGCAATAAACTGTCAGAAACCCAGCTCAAAAAGAAAAGAATTTTAAAGAAAAAAAAGGAGGGAAAATGCAAGGAACCAAAGGGTCTGGGGAGAGGAGAATCCAACGCAGCTTAGACAGTACAGCTTATATTGCAATTTGCATTGGCAGTGCTTCATGTCCCTAGCAGCAGCAAGGCCCCCTCTTAGTTTCAAAATGCAAAAGAAGTGCAACCACGCAGAGAAGGGTCCAGCAGCTGCGCTACCCCAACACCTCCAAAGCGTGTTCAGACAAAGCACGCACCAATTTGCGAGGTTTGCACAAGAGACTGTCCTCACGTAATCCAAAAGAGCAACTGAGAGCCTCAAGATCACTGCTCTGCAAACTCCACCATGTAAAGATAAAAAACCTTCTACCATGTAAAGGAGAAAAAAAAAAAAGAAAAAACACACAATCTAGATCTCTTGCAACTGGACAGACATCAACAGATGGGGAAGCAACATTCACTGGTCGTAGCACTGGAAAGGGAGTTGGGAGTAGAAGGTTCTGCTTCAGTTTCTAGTTCAGATGCTGGACCATGGGCTGACTGAGCATTGCCAGTTCTCACAGGATTTGATATTTTTCGTAAGTAGTCAGTTCCTGGAGTCACATGATTACATCAGAATCCACACTTCCTTATTTCTGGTTAAAAAAGAACTACTTATAGACATCTAAGTTGAAGGAAGAAATGTAAGTCAAAGTTTGAAATGCTCAAACAAACAGAAGAAAAATTAAATTCACCATTTTAAACTTAATTTTTTTTTGTTGTTTTTGGAGGAAGGAATGGGATCCAGGACTCTTTCCCTCAGTGCTATTATAACCTTAGACAGGGCAGGGAATGACTTAACCTGGAGGGGGGGGCTTCCACATCCCCATCTGTAAGTTACAGATTAGAAAATACGGCTTGCAGAGCAAAACCTGCCTAGAAACTACAAAAACTTTGAGGTACCCTGCTGTTGGCCTCTGTAGTCAAACGATTCCTACTCGTTAGAGGGCAATATGAAGGCACAACAGTTTAAAAAAATATGCAGCAGAACAGCTTGCCAAATTTTGCTTCCACTTCTTTTATCTGGCATCAAGTAGGGCAAAGCCTGGGAAGTCCAGCTGCGCCAGCTCATCTGCTGGCATCCTCTGCTCACCAGAATTACCAGATTTACGGCCGCTGGTGGGTCTTGACCAGCAGAAATACTTCGTGGTAATAATCAGCCTGTAAATAAGGACTCGTCCAGCTGAAAAAGCCTCTTATGGAGCCCATACCACGCTGCTGCTGAGCCCTGGGGCAGCGCTGCAGCCCGCTGCGCTAGCTACCACCGCACTACAGGCACGTGGGCTGCAGCTAACCACCGGCTGAAGCACTGAACTTCGTCCCTGCGTTCGAATATCTGCAAGCACCAATAAGACGACGACTGCAGATTATAGTTATTTCCTTTTCTGCATTGGAAAAAAACTATTAGGATCTAGAAGGCTTGCACCTGGGGTGTGCTACGCTATATACGTTATGGAAAAAAGGGGTAAACACTATGCCTTTGACTAAACCAGCGGTCTTTACCCACTCTGTCCAAAGCTAGCTAACTAAATAAGACACAGAGTAGCGAGGAGGAGGAGGAGGAGAACAGGGAGGACCTGAGAAATCGCGGTGCTCAGAGCAGCTTCGGGTGCTGTGTGCCAGCACGGGCAGCAACCCCAGAGCCAGCCCCGCGGGCAGCACCCATCGCCCCGACGGCAGCCGGACCGTGCCGTGCCTCCAGCAACGAGGGCTTGCTTCTGTCCCGCTGCGCGGCCAGAGGTGCTAGCCAGTCAGCTGTTCCTGCCTCGCAGGACGTGCAGAAAAAGGAAGCCTCGTTGTTCTCACTGGCAAACGCTTCTGGGTTCCTCTATCATCTCGTCTTTGAGATTACAAGGAAGTGAGCACAAACCTGTTCAGTCACATTGTTCCTGCTCACCCCCGGCTTTCGGCTGGGTAATTACGCTCCCATGTTCCCGCTGTTCCCAGGGCAGATTTGCTGCCCCTGCGCAGCCCAAGGGCAGCTCCGGGCCATTCCCACAGTGCGTGGGGACGTGGCTGTGCCTGCCCGGCTGGGGGGCTTCACTGCGGCCGGAGCACCGGCAGGAACACGCACAGCACGAGAGGTCAGTCCACATCTACTGAAGTGCTGAACTCAGCAGACACGGCTGCACACACGGCGGTAACGAGCCTAACCCTCACCCTTCCCACCACCTGCAAAGCACAGGCACATTAAACCCACCGCTGTGCATCATTCCCTGCTCAAGCCATTGCCTTCTGCCTGCCGAGGATTTCCCCTCCCTTCTCTCTGCCTGCTTGGCTAAGGTATGGCTGTTCCACCTAAAAGGCAGCTGCTCTGCCAAGGCTGCTGCAACCTGGATGCAGAGGCAGCAAAACCCTTGGGGACTTCCTACTATCCCAAGTCTCCTCCAGTTGATGCTCGTCTTGCACCACTTGGTTCTCAGGGATGTGAGTGCTCCTTTTAAACTCAGCAGCCAAAACCAGAAAGCGACTCAAGGGGTGACAAATAATTTAAGAAAGATTTTGAAAATAAAATTAAAAAAAAAAATCAGATTGACCAAACACTAAAACACCTCTTGCTAACACTCTAACCTTCTGCATCACTATAGAATCTTCTACAGAGTCCTCTATTTGAGCAAACATCATCAACAACAACAATTGATGCAATTATGGTTTTGTTTGCATAAATTTCTCTGCACCTCTTTCTCCTTCCCCCAGAAGGATTCGCTTTAGAAGAAAAATGCCACCCATCAAGTTTCTATGTTTGTTTAAGAGGAAAAATACAGCATGCAGCTCTGTAATGTTATTAGCACCCTTCCCCTTTGTAAGGCAAAACAGAACTAAACAAGACATGCCACGAAAACTAAACAGATGTGGAAGTTACAGGGTTTTTTTTCCCTCCCCTTTTCAAATGAAGTATTTTATTAGGCGAGCTCAAAAATCCAGATCACACATACAAAGAAACAAGTTTGGAAATCCCCCTCCCTCCACCCCCACTGCTATTTGCTAAGGAAACCAGATGCTTGGCCCCAGCCAAAAAATGATCTCAGCCATTCTTAAGAGAGCCTACAGTGCATTTTCATGAGTCATGGAAAGCAACAACTCGTTGCTTTGGTAATGCTAGGTAAGCAACTGGTCATCCATCCACAACCACGCTTCCAGCAGTAAGTCAGAGAGCAGACTGTTTCTTGACAGATTACATCAGAAACGGCCCCAAAATAGAGCCTCGCGGCACGACTACCTCGCAGGAGGTTTTACAGGACATGCCACAAGTAGGATTTAGCAGCCGGGATCCTCTGTGGTCCTCATCCCAAACCACAAATGGAGGGGAAAGTGACAGATGCAGGCAGGCAGAGGTGAGAAGAAGGCAAGCGCCTTCTCCACGCTCTTCTCACAAGCCAGGGCAGATGACAAACCTGCTGCCCGCCAGCCTAAAAGCCCACACTAGGGCAAGCAGGTTTGTTCTAAGAATCACGGGACAGTTCATCCACCAGAGCCCTTCCAACCAGGGGACTGCACAGCACACATACACCCATATGACATACCTACACAGACACATGAAAAACAAACCTAAGCCTTCATCAGTCCCTAACCAAATTGTTTGCTCTTCTCATCTCTCAAGGACTGCAAGCTAACAGCCAAAAGGATGCCAACATGCAATTAAGCAGAACACCACTGTGTCTACCGACACCTCAAGACTCACATGATAGATGTACAGGTAATTTATCCAAGCACTGCAAAGGGAAAAGCAGTCTTTTAAAATATTTATTATGTATATAATTTCCTCCACATCCTCTCTGGTTAAGGGAGGCTACTGCAAGGGCATCACTCAAAGCCCTTGGTGACACTCCTGAACACGGCCACGAAGACGGTGGTGTTTGGCGATGCAGCCTTGAGCCCTGGCACCATACCTGCCCCAAGGCAACCGCCCGCCAAAACCCAGGGCTGAGTTCTTTGGAAATGCAGCCCAAGACATGTCAGGGAGGTGTTAAGGAGAGACCGTTTCCAACAAGTCCCCTCGTCCTTCCCCAGCCACCTCACACGTTCATCACCTCTTGGCAACTCCTGCAGCAAATGCACCGCCACCGCTGCCCGAGAACCTCCCGTGGAGATGAGACGCTGAACTGCACCTCCCTGGCTACGCACCCCACGAGAGGTAAATCGGCTTCCTGTATAACGACGTGCTGGGTACAGGAGGACTCGCTCCATCCCTTCCAAGTCCCCTTGGCACTCAGCAGCGTTTCGGGACAAAAGTGCAGCGTGCCACCCCGCCTCCCTGGGACAGCCCAGCCGGCTTTCTGAAAGTGAAGCTCTCCCGTGCAGGATTTCCTGGACACAGACCAAGACTGAAACGAGCTCGTCCCCAGCTCTCCCTCGAGAGATGAAGATGGTTACAATCTTCAGCACCTTGCACACTGGGTCCAAAAGCCAGGTGTTTGACCTCATCTCCTGCGACACAAGTCGCGAACAGAAAATACGCATCCTTGTCCCTGCCAGCGCCATCCTGAAGTTAGCAGGCACGCACCAGGTATTAGTCACACTGGTAATGCCGTACGTGAAGCTGCTGAAATACTGCGATGATTAAGTATTTTCTCTTTTTCTTGAGTCATCAGCCAGGTAACACAGTGAATGACACACACATCATCTGTATCTTCAACATGTCAGCACTTTAGGGAGAGCCCCAGCAAGCAAAGCATTTCATCCCCAAACAAAAATAGGCAAGGGCGGGCACAGTTCCTCAAACCCTTCACGCTCAAGAGATTGTTTCAGCCAAGCGAGGTGAAGCCGAGCCGGTCTGCAGGCAGAGACCATCTTCAGGGTATGTAGCAAACAACACAGCTGCCCTTCCATCAGAGCCACCCATGACTCAAGTCAGCAGCCAGGAGCACTTCATGTTCCCCCAGCAGCACAGCCAAAAGAGCCTGTACCACAAGAGAGGGAGCAAGCGGGCATCAGCCCAAGCCCACCGGGGATGCAGATCCTCCTAGCCAGCAAAGCCAGCGTGAGCTGTCCTAGCAGAAAAGCAAGGATGGGGAGTGGGAGACGGCACTGGGCTGTATGGTCCCACACCCAGACAGCCCCAAGGCTCCTCCTCAGCTTCAGCACCCAGAAGGTGCAGCAGGAGACAGCAGCAGGGCTTCCCTAGGTTGCCACCATCCGAGGAGCAGCTGCCGGGGCACGGCAGAAACCAAGTGCAGAGCTGGACCTTGAACCTTTCAATAAAACCAATTATGCAATAAGCTAAGGACAGCTCAATACAGTCCTGTTTCTCTCTTATTTGCTACCAGCATCCTCCAAATAGAAATAACTGAAATATTTTGCATATTTCTCTAATGACTCTGGCTACTCTGTTACAGCAGCACTGAAGGATTAAGACCAAGGAGCAGCAAACACATTCCACCAGCTCATTAACCAGGTGCTCAGGTTTCCCAAAAGCCACTGTCCAAGCTGGAAGCCAGCAAAAGGGTTGCAATAGAGGGATCAGCACTGTATTTCTGTGCTGAAAGGTGAACAAAAGGCATCGAGGATGTGGTGAGAGCACACTGCACCAGCAAGGAAAAGGTAAACTTTCCAGGGGCTTGGTCCAGCCTGGTGTCCTTACTGAAGGATGTTTCATCAGTTCAGCAGGACCAGCCCTGCTTCGCAGCTCCACAGCACATTCGGACCCCACCTGCAGTGCCATGTTCTGCTCTGGGGCCCCCAGCATAAGGACATGGACCTGTTGCAGCAAGTCCAGAGGAGGCCACGAGGCAGATCAGAGGGCTGGAGTACCCCTCCTGCAAAGACAGGCGGAGAGAGCTGGGCGTGTACAGCCAGGAGAGGAGAAGGCCCCAGGGAGACCTCATAGCGGCCTTCCAGTACCTGAAGGGGGCTACAGGAAAGCTGGGCAGGGACTCTTGTTCAGGGAGTGCAGTGACAGGACCAGGGGTTATGGCTTTAAACTAAAAGAGGGCAGGTTTAGATTAGATATGAGGAAGAAATTCTTCACTGTGAGGTGGTGAGGCCCTGGCACAGGCTGCCCAGAGGAGCTGTGGGTGCCTCATCCCTGGAGGTGCCCAAGGCCAGGCTGGATGGGGCCTTGGGCAGCCTGGGCTGGTGGGAGGTGATCTAGCGGGGGTTGGAATGAGATGATCTTTAAGGTCTCTTCCAACCCAAACCATTCTGTGATTGATCAGCCTCAGGAGAAGCAAACCCAAATCTCTCATCTCTCATTTCCAAGTACTGGTTATTCATCGCCTGCACACTCCTGGACCATTTTGCTCCACTGTCCTAGCCCACATACCTCCTTCCAGCCACCCACTTCCACATCAACCACATCATTTCCTCAGATACCAAGCTGAGCTATCAAGCCATCAGCATCACCACCAACACACAGATAGCACTATGAGCCACCCTTCGCAATGGCACTGCACTGACCCAGCATGCAGAAAGGGGACAGTCCCCTCCAGGGCACTCCCTGGCAGAGAGGAAGAGGTAAGAGGCCAACAGCAGCAAAGTATTTAAAACAGGGTTTCTGTGCACACACCTTTTGTTCACCTTGACCACCAGCTACAAGACCTCACCCTACACTTTCTCCTCAAGTCATTTTCCCCGGCCAAGCCTTCCTTATCACAGCAGCTAGGTGGTGGATGCCCCAACCCTTCAACCTGCGTTGGAGGTGACACTCACCCGTTAGCGAGAGCCTGTGTGAGTCAGACGTGCCCGTCACCCTCGTCCCCACCACCCATCCGCAGGGTCCCTGTGCCTCGGGGCAGGGCATCGCTGCCGCATCCCTGCAGAGCAGAAGGTGCAAAGAGCCTTCTGTGAACAGAGTAAATCTCTATCCAATTTTTTAGGCTCTTATCATGAAGGGTGCTGCACTATTTCCACTTTACAACCGGACCATGATGATCTGACATCTGCTTAACCGCAAAAACACCAAAAAGGTTGTAGTGTAAAAGCAAGAAGTAATCAACCAAGTAATCAACCATCCTCACCATGATAGACTTCCACATACAAGGAGCTTGATAGACCTCAACAGACACCCCAAAGAAGCAGTGCCTTCCTCCCAGCCTCCGCACCCAGACTGGCAGCGGCAGAACTCGTAGCACAACACAGGGTTTGTCTCTGCACAGCACCCGATGCCTGGCTAGCGATCGTTATGTGCAAAACTTTCAACAGTCCTTTGGGGATTTGCAGGCACTTGGAAGGCTCTTGAAGCAAGAAAGCCTACGGACCGGACAAACACCGATGCTCCAGGACAGTCCTAGTAGTGCCAGAGCACTCAAAGCATTGCAGAGACCACAAACCCCTCAGCGGTGTTCAGAACCTTCCAACCTCCTTCACAAAGGTTTTTTATCCCCCCAGTTATTCCCCAAAGCAACCGGACAGAGCCTTCCCCCTGCCCCAGATCACCCAGTTATCAATCAGATGACTATTTGCTATAAGCCACAGCAAGCTCGTGCAGCACCCACGTTTCACCCAGTCAGGGCTATTTTTTTCAAGCTATTTGGTGTTTAATCACTACCTGAATGCTCAATCCATCCGCCCACCCCCTCCGAGGGCCCGGCCGGCACACAGGCTGTTTACACAGCATCCCACGCAACAAGCTGGCCGGCTCCTTCCAGGATCTGGCCTGCTGAGCCGTGCACGTTGCCACCGGACTTTGTCCCGTGCCATTTCTTCGGCTTCGAGCCAAACTCCAGCTCAGCTCCACCCTGGGTTTCGGTGTGGCAGTGGCTTGTCCTCCCAGATCGTCCTGCAGAGTGGGGAGTATGAAATGAGGGGAGCTTTTCCCAAAATCATAATTAATTCTGCGTAAAATGGTAGCCAACGTGGGTTTTTAACTCAGGAGAGGACAGGTTCTAGCAAGGACTCCCATTATTCTGAGTCACTTGGTCTCCACTGATGTTTATATTAGGATTTTCCAGGGAAGGAAAAAGTGTTTGGGGAATGTGTTTTGGAGCCAAATCCCCCTTTTTCGGGCAGGTACATGGGTACCTGTCACCCTTGACTCCCGAAACCCTCATCAAGTCCAGGTCCAACCCTGCAGGGTGCCTTCTAAGGCACTCCGCTGCCCTGGGGACGCCTGAGACCTGACGCAGCGATGACATCCAGCACCACGTCCCCGTCCCCAGAGAAGGGAGCTGCAAGTAGACACAGGGCTCAGCCGTGCACCCTCGCACCCCACCTTGCCGAACGCTTCCCCCCAAACCGCTGCAGCACCAGGTGAGCTGGCTTTGGGCCGAATTCCTCCCCGGGTCCCAACCACGGCCACGCTGACACTGTACTCCCAGCATCGCGGGCTCGGCTCGGCCCCGAGCCGCGCGGCGCGGGGAAGGCTCCTGGCGCTGCGACAAAGCCGGTCTGTTTGAACCGCGAGAGCGAGCATCTCATTGCTCTTGCTCTGCTTTCCTGTGCAATTCGTCTTCTGCAGGGAATGGCTTCCCACTGGCTTTGAAGTGGAAGGTATCTATTTTTCATTCTTGTATTATTAAATATGAGATGGGACAGTGATTTGGTTGGACACCAGTGGCATTTCAGTGATTTTAGTGACTAATAGGAAGATTACTTGGTCAGATTGGATCAGAACCGCAGGGACAGACGGAAAACAAACCAAAATGCCAGCACATCCACATGCACACATGCTCACGCATCCCTTCCCAGACAGAAAAGCACTCGTCTTGTCTCTCCTGAGGAAAAGCAGCACGTCAGATGCTAGCCCCAGCGCTCAGCATCACACGAAGGCTCACGCAGCGTGGGATGATGGGCAAGCGCAGGGACGCAGCGTGTTTCAGGCACAATCGAGACAACATTCAGCATCTCTGCATCTCACATCCCACCCGGCAAAGGCAGAAAAGGCATCTGGAAGAAATGTAGTCCTGACCGGCGTGCGGAGAGCCGCAGGAGCAGCACGGGGAAAACCGAGCAGCCAACGTCGCCGGCTGGTCAGGAGAGCCCCGGCCCTGCTGTGATACACGCTGCTTCGTGGATGCTTTCCTGGAAGGATTCCCAGAAAACACCCGATCGCCCACTTCACCTTGTGGAGCTTAAATGGGAAAATAAATAAAAGTCTGGAGATTCAGGGTGAACCTGCCAGGTTCAGGATCAGTGGGCCATTTATAGCTCTTCTGAAAGGACTGAAAAGTGCCTGAGGACTCCAAGTTGAATTCCATATTCCCCTTCTTATGGCTCTATAACGCATTTTCCATCCCCCTGGTGCACAGCTGACATTCTGCACATTTCTGTGCACATTACACTTGGCTGGGACTATGTGCAGAGAGAGGAGTGGAAAGGACTGAGCCCAACAAGCTCCTGCCACCGTCAGGCATCAGCGGCCCCGGCCCCGGCCCCCCTCAGCAACTCGCTGCAGGAGTTGGGCTGCAAAGGGCTCTGCCACCTCCAGAGATGGCTGGGACATGGGGCATGCGTCCCTCTCCTGTGCTGGACCGCAGGACATACAAAAATCCAGAGATTTATAGAGAAAACACATTTCCTTAGAGCAGATGAGCTGGTTGAATTGTAGTTGAAGCTCTTTTTTTTTTTTTTCTTTCCCACTAGAGCTAATGACCCCCTCACCTCACAGAACAGCCTTTTCTCTTTTGCAGGCACCAGCAGCCTCTTCCTTTCTTCTTTCAGAAGATCTCCTCAATTAGAAGAGCCAAGGTATGCTCAGAGCAATTGCTCCCTCCTAGTCTCCAGCTCTGAGATTTGCTGCTTCTTCATCAGATGTGTGGACAGGCTCGTACACTCAAAAGCTTTTCTGCGTCTAATAAAAGATATCCCTTCTAACAGCAAACCCCGACTCACTTCCCTCCAGCCTCGATCAGCAGCTCTGCGACGGGAGGGCCAGATCCACCAGAACACAAAATCCTGCCAGCTCTCGCACCGGTCCCCGCGTCCAGCTGGCGCGAGCGGGGCTGGAAGCAGAGCGCCTTGTGCCGTGCAGCAGAACCCCGCTCGCGGTGCAGTCCCTGCCGGGATCTTCCCAATGGGAAAAGTCACAAAACACATCAAGTCCAAGCTGCACGCTAACACCACGAAGCATCATCAAGTGATAGCAACATTTCGGAAGGGATGGAGAGAGGACTGCACCTCTCAGGCCGCCGTATTCGCCGGCTCTTTGCGACGCAGGCTCTCCATCCTGTATGGAAATCCAGACTACATCTCTCTGCGTGAGCTCTAGGGGCCTCCGAAAAAGAAGCGCTTTGCCCATCAGCATGCACTGACACGGCAGACTTTCTGATGGAGATTTAAGACCCACGGAAAAAAATGTGGTACCAAAACCCATTTAGAGAAGGAACATACAAAAGAGCCTTTAAATCCATGTCCCACCAGGCTGGCAGCCCATCCAGCCATGCATCCTGCCTCCAACAGAGGAGCTTTTACAAACTGTGAAACCTTCCTAAGGCAAAGACTGTGCCCAGCTGTGGAGGAAAACCCCAAAACTGCAGGAGTTCTGGGAAACCCTGAACCCCCTCTATTATAACGAGTGTCTAAAGGTCTGGAAATGGACCCTCGGATGCAGCTATCCCAAGACACACTCATTCGACCTCTGAAACCCCCAGTATCACCCACAGTCCACGCAAATCCCAAATCTCCAAAAAATACCCCCCTCCTCTCCCAGCTGCACCGCTCCCCTGTTCTCAGCATCTCCCCCGCGCCAGCCAGAGGGGAGCGAGCCCGGGGTTTTGGTCCTCGCACCAGCAACGTGTGCAACACGGGCCAGCCCTGCACTGAACCAGCAGCAGCTCTATCTGCAAAAAAACTAAAGAAACCACCAGGTTACAAGCCAGGAATTGAAGAGGAGGAGGAGAAAAGCAGCATACGAGGGGGAGACCACTTTCTAAGCAGTGTCGGGCCGGCGAGAGACGCTTGGCCACATTAGGCGAACTGGCGAGCCTTCAGACGCACGCCCACGCGTGCTGGCGCACGGCTCCCACCTCCGCCTGCCCGCCGAGGCTTGGCACTGGCGGCACGAAGCCTCCCGCAGCATCAGCCCGACCGCCGCAGCCCAGGCAGGAAGCCACTTCCCCGAGCCCTCTGCGCGGGGAGGACTTTGCTTGCGGCAAGGCCGGTGGGCATTCCCGGGGCTCGGAAACCATGCTCGGGAAAAGCGACTCGGGTGCTTTGCACCGAAGTGGGGCCCGAGCGGACGGTAAGAGACACGGTGTTACGTCTGGCATCCCGACAGCGTGCCCGTCTATAAGGCGACCGTCCATACGGGGGGGGTCTCACCCCTGGGCTCGCTGTCGCACAGCTGCAGCAGGCACCGGCTTCCAGGCTGACTCCCGGCATCAGGCAACAACTTGGGAAAACTACGCAGGGATCCGAATCCGGCCAGGCTCGCGCAAGGTGACACCAGGCCTGCGTCGGGAAGCCCGGGGAAGCCAGCCTGGTGGCTGCAAAGGTAAATCCCCGCGGGGGAGGCAGGGCTGTGCTGCCCGGCACCCACGCACACGGCCCCCCACGCCCCCCTCCCGGGGAGCCCCTCCACGCCCCACGCCACTTCCAGAAGTGCTCCGAGCGACCTGTCCCCAGGGACGGCTCTCGCTTGCAGGGCTGGAGACAGGCAAGGGGAAAAAGGAAAAGAAAGATAGCGAAGCCGGATCTCACTGCAAAACTCCGAAGTCACCACTGGGAAAAACGAAAACAGAAATGAAAGAGCGAGAGAAAGCCGTGCCCGCAGCCCCGCGAGGCTGCAGGCACCCACCGCCTGCGGAAGGAGCCCCCCATCCCCGGGGCGCGGAGAGCCTTACCCGTCCGCCGAGCGGCTACCCGCGGGGGGCCATGCCCGGAGTCTGGGGGCACTGGCCCGGCACGGCTCGGCACAGCTGGGCTGGGCTTGGCACAGCTTGGCTGGGCACGGCACGGCACGGCACGGCACGGCACGGCACGGCACGGC
>VXAL01007865.1:492439-504587 GCA_013399475.1 Chauna torquata
CGGAGCCCGGAGCCGGCCGGGTCCGGCGCGGTGGGGGCTGCAGCCCCGCGGGGCGCTGGGGTGGTGCCTCGTTCCGCGGCCCCACCCGGCTTTCGGTTGGTGTTAGGGCCAGCAGGGCCTTTGCTTTGCCCTTTGAAAGTTCACCATCTGCACTGCTAAGGGACTGCGCGCTTACCAGCTGAGGCTCTGTGGGGCTTTCTGAAACAGGAGGACTGGGGGCTGGCGAAAACCAGAGGTGAAACCGCCCTCGTGGGGCTTCACCGGTTGGAACGTCGGAGAACCTGCTGAAGCCTCGCCTCGGCGTAGCCTCCTGCGGCGCCGGCTGTCGCCACGCAACCGGGACATGAAGGGATTGCTCTGATGACTAGCTTTGGTTTTGCCACTTTTGGGGTGCTGAAGCAGAACAAGACGTAGTTAGCAACTCAGGGTGGGGGGAGTCTCTCAGCTGTTCCTGGGCAGTCACCTGTTGTCACAGCCTGCCTTGCAGAGCTGCTCAGGGCTTCTTGGGCAGCACCTGGAAGAGGTGGAGCAGCCTCTGGGCTGCTCTGACTTACACTTGCCTTCCCCAAGCCTCCTTTGTGCATCCAAGTCCCCTTGGACTCAATCCGAGGAGAACCCACAATGGCTTAAAGGCAAAATTCACCCCTTGCAAAGGCCAACACCAGCCTTGGGCCTCAGAGACGATGCAAATGGGGCCTGAGATCTGTACTAGAAATCACTCACACTGGTGGGAAAGAGAGAGAGAATTCTTGCAGATAACAGAGAAAGTAAGTAAGAGTATCTTTCTGATTATTTCATTGTTTCCCTATTTAGTAAATGTGTTGTGAAGAAGAACAGCAACAAAGTCAGTTTGAGATTCTGGGGGGAGAGACAAAAACAGGCAGAATCCTAAACCCAGACCCATTCCCCTCAAGTTTTTCAGGACTTGCTGCTGCAAGAAAGTTTGAGCCGTTGCCTGTAAAGGCAATAGAAACCCCAACCAGGGACCCCTCCAGAGGGATTCAGATCTCACATCCTCGTATACAATCGCGTGACCTATTAATAAAATCCATAGAAACCAATTCTGTATACCAAATAACAGCAGATGGCTCCAGCCCAAACCGCTCCAGGTTCCCTCACTCCATAAATGATTTTACTAGGCTAGTCGTGATCTTGATGTAATTGAATAGGTTTCACTCTTTTCCCTCTCCCTCCCCCTTCCCAGAATATTTGTGCAGCTTACGGAGAGACATCCAGGGGGACCGAGCTGTTGCTGGAAGGAACCTCTGACTCCAGCTTGCCTCATCAGTTTGGGAAGCGGCGTAAGTCTATCCTAAGCCACCTGGCTTGGAGAAGGAACTTGCCTTTCTCTGCACCTTCCCTCTAACTCTTAAAGCTTTTAATAACATTCTGGTAACTTGGCACATTTGAAATGTTTTGGCTCCTGCCCATCAGGGATGTATGTAATGAATTCTTGTGCTGCAGATGCATTTCTGAAATAAATCACATGTGTTTACCTTGGGAACCAGGCACACGGCTCCAGGACCGGAGGTTGAAGTATATAAGGCACTAAGCGACAAGGAGCTCCTTTAAAACCTCCTGTTTTTAATGGGAATCAGTTAGGCAAGCACCAGTTACTTCTGGAAACTCCTTCCAAGTGGCTACTCTTTTCTGAACTCGTTTGATGCTCCAGGAATCCAACTACAGGGATTTCAGTTCTAGGGAGTTCCTGAGCAATATAACGACCATCATGTGTGCAAAGCCTCGTTCCATTGATGTCAACAGCTCTCTGCTGATGGGTGTGCTGAGGACCTGCCCCCATATTCTGCCTCCTTGAGTTGCTCCTGAAAGCGTATATGAAGCCTGGCAGGAGAGCGAATGGAGGTGTGTGGCTCTGCATGCAGTTTCATGTGTTCTGGTACAAATGCAGTCCAGCAACCCTCACCACGTTTCTGGAGAGGAGCGGAAACCTGGTAGAGAGCGCACAGAGGAGAGCACTAGGAAAACCAATGTGTTGCAGACAGGGGTTGTAGTGGCTCTGTATGCGGAAATAAAAGAGACGTGGAGCTATTCTCTGTCCCTGAGGACAACAGGCATAGTGTACCTTGTATCCATACAGCCAAATTCTCCCTTCTTTTCCAAAACAGCATCCGTGTCCAGACTGCCATTAGGAAACAATCTTTGGTGCACACTATCCCAAGCTGTGCCAGTTGGTGAGATGAAAGCCATGCCACACTGAAAATGTATGGATGTGTGCTCTGATTCTTCTTAGTTTACTGGTATACATGTTGGGGTGGATATGAAGGACTACATCATCCCAACAGTATCTTCAGAGAAAAGTCTGGTAACACCAGTGGGTACTAGTGATATGTAAGAAAAGTTGATGGTTCATCTGCAGACCAAAAACTTTGCAAATCTCAGCCCTGGGCTGTTCAATTTAAGCTCCTCCTTTAATGATGTAAGCATTAGTATTTGCTGCGGGGAGAAAAAGGGGAAGATACTTGGCTTTTACCTAACTGCTACTATTTTGGGCTGTGTTAGGGTTGCTGCAGGAAGTGAACACAGGTCCCAGAGCTCCAAGCCAATTCCTATGTGACTAAGTATGCTCCGTCTAACCTGAAATTCTCCCATGCCTTCTGTTTGATATAATATCCTTTCTTGCTTCCTGTCCTGAACTGTAGCATAAGGCCGTTGTGTGCTGTGGGATGCCTGTCAGGCTTTCTCTCCCATAGAGATGGCTGCGTATCGAAGGTGGGTGAAATCATTCCTATACTTAGTTTGCAAGCTGGAAAGGAGTGATGCCATCTTGGTGTAAAGAAAAGAAACCAATAATTCACTCAGAAAACGTGCACTGCTTCACAGCGGAGGCTGGAGCCGCTTATGGACTTGTGCAGGATTTCAGCACATAGGTGAAAGCTGCAAGGCTGTGGCATCCCATAGTAGCTCCTCCTTGCCCAAGGTTGATATGGGTCTGCTGTGTGCCATGGAAAGGCAGGTGGAAAGAGAGGGCTGTGGCTATCCCATGTCCTTCTCAGCGATGCTGCCTGGAGAGGAGCCGTGCTTATTTTGCTTAAATGCTCCCTTGTTTCCCACATGCTCTGACTGCTGCAGAGCTGAGCGATTTGGGGACTGCCTGACAGATAAACCTGGTCGGGACCCACAGACCATGGGTGTCAGCGTTCCTCAGGGGTTTGTGCTGTTCCCAGGACACACCTGAACATACGCAGAGGGGACAGACGTTTGGGGATGGCATTTCATCTCCGCCTTTGCTTCCATATTACAAGAAGCACTGCGTGCAGCAGTATTCAGGGAAGGCAGAGAGTCAGGTTCAGATCCTTTCTGCTGAGGGGTTGCATGCTTCCCAGCTACCCTCCTCTTCCTCTCGTGTTATATGAAATGCTCCCTGGCTGATAGGACCGTCCGCTCTGCGGGGCAAGCGCTGGAATCTGCTATAGGAAAGCCCTCGCGACAAGCAATCTCTCTCGCTCAGTGGGTTTTGACACCTTTCCTCTGTCCTGGCAGAAGACTGTTGCCCACAAACAGCAGCTGACACCTCCTGCCCACCCTACCGATTACTCCCCCTGGGTCCAAGCACTCCCACAAGTCTGGGTTTATATCCCTTCAGGCTGACAAGGAGATCTTGGGCTCCTTCCTAGACTTGGTGCGTGGATGTTCCTAGCATCCACTCTGGCATAAAAGGGAGGTGGCAGCAGCAGCAACCATATTTTAGAAGGAAAGGGTGAGTCCTGCACTTGAAGATAAAATCCACAGGCCTCATCCTAGAGGAGAAGGTTCAGAGTGTGAAGACCCAAGAGCAGAGCTTTGGCACTCTCCAGGCACTGTAGCCCGTTAACCATACGGCAATACTGCAACGTCCCATCTGGGGGCTCAGAAAGTTGCTCTGGGATGGGGTCAGAGCCAAGTCAAGCCCCCAGCCCTCACTGCGGCCATGCGCTTCAGTGCTGCATTTGTGTCCATCCACCAACAGAAGAGAGTTTGCAGATGTTAAGAAACAAACACTGAAGGATGAGTGTGACAGCAGCATGCAGCAGCCAGCGGTGCCGAGCACCAAAAGGCACAGATTTTGACTTGTAATTCATCTGAGCTGAGTGTGACTACAGTGAGGTTATGTTATGTGGATGATTTTTTTTTCCTGGTAGTTGTCGCATGCGCTTTCATGGCTGAATGTAACTTTCCACGCTGTTCGATGACTCACCTTGTCTGCCCAAACAAAGGGAAAAACAGCTCCAAGAAAGACAAAGTGAAAATGAAGAGGACCTGATTTCAGGGTGGGTTGTTGGGCAAACATAATTGGTGAGCATTTTGCTGTGATGCTTTTTCACATATCATGTATGCATGGACCTTGAAACTTGTGTCCTCCAAGCAGCATTTGCAAGGTGATGCTATACATCAGGCTGAGAGGTGTGAGGCTGAAAGCTCTGGCAAGTTATACTGCCTGTCTGCAAACAGACCCAGTCCAGACTTTCTCAGGTAAGGTCATAACTATCCCAACACTCATCTGGCACCTGAAGATTGTGGAAAGGAGCACAAGAAATATCATCCTTGTGGCATTTGCAGATAGAACTGCAAGAAGGCCAAAAATCGCAGGGGACATCCTGCGTTTCCATCCCAACTTCCTAGAAAGTTCAGAGAAAAATCGCGATAGTTTCCTGGATAGAATTAAGATTCTCCACCCTGCAACTGGCCCCTCTCGAGTAAAGTCTAAGGGATAAGGCAAGGGCTGAGAGCTTGGTCCAGACTTGGCTTTAGGTGTGTGCATCCAGCCCGCCCTGTTCTGCGACTCCACTGACTTCAGCAGGATTTGGCTCCCTGAGAATGGGATCCTATTTCTCTAATCCCTCTCCTGATTTGAAAGGTAACCCATCTACAGGGGTGTAGTCCAAGCCACCCGTTATAATCACAGGATTATAGCTGCCATTTCACAGTATTCTGCACTTCTTACTGTATTCTTGACAAAGAAGCTCTGGCCAGAACACTTCAGGCATATCTGCACTCCTACAGCTGACAGTGAATCAAGTGCAAGCAGCCATCAAGCCCAAGTTTCTTTGTATTTCTTCCCATCCACCCACACGGAGCTGGATTTTAGCTGACAGAAATCAGGGGAAGTAAAGACTGATTTACCGCAACTGGGATCCGTCCCATTAGCCATAAACTTATCTGCACGCATCAAGTGGAAACCTACAGTTTTTCCTTTACATCTGTCACGAGGGGGAAGAAATCACAGAAACAATCAAAACCTGACTGTTTACACATGTTTTGTTTTATAAATGGACTTGTATAGAAAGTTGCAGCACTGTTGCACAGACAGCTCGCATAAATCTCTTATCACAAAAGCCATATGTCCTCATTTCCTCATCTGCAGTAAAATACAAGCAGCAGCGCTTCGATAATTAGGAAGCTGGGGGTAAACCACTCAGCATCCAGCACTAGGAAAGCGTATTTGGGTGAAGGTTACAAAACACAAAACAGAACAGTTTGGTTACGAGCAGTCCATACAACTTTCCATTGTGTGGCTGTTATTTGCGTGTTAACAACCCAGTTCCTCTACGGATGGGGCTGCTGGTGAAACTGGAAAGGTCTGAGTGGTGCCTGATCCTCACTGTTGGGTTTGCTCTCAGCTGGCAGGCTGGTCAGGTAGCCTTGCTGAGCATTTATCCTTCCCTTGGAAAGGACTCAAAATCAGGGCTCAAAATGCAGTGAATTGACCTGCTGCCGTTTAACTCCCTTTGATATGATCTCCGGACACGTGGAGGGGATTGAGAGTGTCCAGGGATGGTCCCGTGGAAAGTCTTCCTATCAGATGGACAGCACGGTGGAGGAGTGTGGTTCACCAGGGAAGAAGCAGCAGAAGGGTCCCACAGGACCACTCAGACATTTTTTGGCCTCTCCCTTACCAAAATCTTGGGCAACTGTCATCTGTGGCCCTTGTTCAGCTCTGGTGAGCAAAGTCAGTGTCATCTGCTAACTTTTAACTTCACCCACGTGTTTCCATAAAGGTACTCTGCGAGGGATAAAAACTAATGTGTGCATGCAATTAGCACGCTGAAACGGCATAGCTGCCCTTACAGCATGTCCGCATCCTTCCAATCTTTTACTTTTTCCAAAAGGGAGACATTTCCTAAATTTCACATCAGCCAGTGATCATGAAATGCCCTTTCGCCCAACTTGGTGTGCTTTGTGCAAGGGGTATTTATTTAATCCATCTGAAACTACATGAGAAAGGAGAGAAATATCCCGGCAGCGAGATAAGATGATTATCTTCCTGGCAAACAATAGGAACATGGTCAAAATTAAAAATAATTTGATTGCAAATAGGAAGCCTAGTAAAGCAGCAGGAATAGAGGAAACATGACTAATTTTTTTTAGCTTGTCTGAACTCACACAGCAGAGTTTTGCAAGCGCCACAGCTTTGAAATATAGATCTGTAGAAAACCCAGGGGGGGAGGATGGCAACAATCCAACTGCAATAATACAATAGGGGCAAGTTAATGCAGCTCGTAGATCCAACCTAAATGGCTAAATAGCAACAGACAAAAGCTATTTTAGGTATAATTTGGTGGGGACCACACTAAATATTATCTGGGGAGGAGTGGAGAAAGTGAAGTCTTTTTTGTTGACTCTTTTTTTGGTTTCCATTCATTTGCCGTTCTCCTCGGCAACACGTGGCCAAACCATAGTGCCAGTGTCACCTGCAGGATCAGGACCAAGCTGTCTGTACTGAGCCTGCAGGCCAATGCTTCACATCCTTGGCCAATGTTGGTTCTTCCCATCTCCAGCAAAGAACCTTACTTTCTACAGGAGAAGGGGGAGGTGGCTGCAGGACTACAATGACCTTGGGATTTGTCTCCAAGAGAAAATTCCAATAGCTGTGAAGCCTATACGAAGGGGCTAATAAAAGCATTTCCTCCTGATAATGGTTAGCCGGCAAAAGTTGTTTACATGATTCCCAGAAATACTGCATACTGAACTACTGCTTCCTTAAAACAAAACTTAACACAAACCAACCTCTCTATCTAGTGAGACATGAAGAAGAAAATGCTGCATAGCACAGCTGTTCCTCCAAAGCAAGACTCTTAACATCTTCCTCTTGCCCAGAAAGTGCTCGTATCTAGTGGAGATGGGCTGGTAAGCTGGATAAGCCTTGGGACTCACCTAGGCTGCAGTTCTTGATGTCCTTGCACCACAGCCTGCATGGCAGGAATGGCCTGGTGCCTATTGATTTCCCCCAGTGGACAATAACATTTGGATGTGTTTTAAAACGTCTGAGATGATTTGATTGTATCCTTCTATAAATGCTACTGTCTAGAATATTCCGTGCTTCTATTATCATCATTAGAGATGGGTCTCTAATACGAAGGCAGTCAACACTCAAAATGCGCTGCGCGATGTGGAAGTGATGTTACATCCATTTTACAGCAGAAGAGATTGAGGCAGAGGGTTGAAATGATCCATTCCAATAATATAGGAGGAAGTTTGAATCAGAACACAACAAAGACATGATGTTCCCAGGCCTAATTGTGACCACAAAACCGCAAATTCTTTTTTTCTTTAAAAGCCTTTTGAACTGAGATTTCTAGTCAACTGAGGGTTGAAGCAAGTCTTTGGTTATCTCCAGTGAAGTCATGCTGGATAACATTAACCAAGGATTTGATTATACTTTACTGACATTAAGCTACTTTAATTGCAGTTATGCATGTCTGGTCCTTTAACCAGGTAGGTATTTCTTCTAGTATTCTGAGGGCATATGCCTGGTGAGAGTGTGTCACAAGCCCATATCACAGCCACAAGCAGTAGCTGATACTAGACACTAAACAGTATTTAAGCCACTTGGCAAACCTCAGACAGGTCCAGTAATTGTCGGTGGATGAGAGCTTGCAGAGGGTCATTAGGTTCCTGATGGAGGAAATACCGCTGAAAGGCAGAAGAGGAAATGACAGATTTAATGAATCGTGATCACAAGCTGACCTAGAGAGAGCAACCAGTTCATATGCTTTCCTACAAAAATGATCGCGGCAGAACCAGAGTCAGATAGTCCCCACACACTACCTGCCAGCAAGACCCCTCAAACCAAGAGGCATTAAATGACACCAGGGGAAAGGCTCTGACCAGTTAGAAGAGTGGCTGCATTTGTGCAGGCAGTGAACTGAACTCTTTGAGAGGGTCTGTGTCCATCACCACAGATGAGTGTGCCAGATCTTTTGCAGTCAAAACATCAAAGCAGCATCTCTGGAATGGGAGGTCTCAGCATTAAGGGCAGCTTGCCACTGTTATCAACGGTTCAAAAAGCTGAAAGGTACATCAGATATATGTGAAAACAAAGAGGTGTCTAATGCTCGTGGACAGGATTTAGCAGGCTACTCAAATCCAAGAAAATGAGGTTGTACTTTGCATACCCAAGGAGACATTAGAGCATATGCTTGGACACAGCAGGACTGGTAACAGAATCGCTACAATCTGTCTTTGAGCAGTGCTGCACTGTATGTTGATCACAGAGGTTTTATGCTTTTATGAAAACAGCTAATGATGGCATGATTCAAGATTCTGTAAAGGGCTCAGGGGGAGACTCAGTAAAACATCAAATAATGATGTCAGACTTTTCATGCATGACAGACTAAATGCAAAAGCATTGTTCTCACAGAGACTTAAAAGAAGCAACAGTTGGGACCTGTTTCCAAAATGAGAAAGGAAATTATTCAGGCCAGTTTTGTTACTTTAGCCACTTGAAACTCTATCTGAATGAAGATGGTGCTATGCATCGTGAATTAAGTTGGTCACAGGTGCTTATGAACATGGACATCGATGGATGACGTCAAAGACTGAAATCAGTAATGCAGTAACACAGCAATGCTGAAGGCATTCGTCCAGGGAACAAAAGCTTTCTTGTCCTGGAGGAAGATCAAGTGTGAGCATTTAACACAATCAAAACTTCACAAAAGAATACACAGCCAATGTGCAATGGTCACCTACGTTGCTGTTTGCAGTGCTACTCAGAGCACAAGTGGTCATGCTACTGCTGCATCCACTGTCTTCAGTGCTGTTCATCAGGAGGCTGTCACTACTGAAGGAGACTTGCCTTCTCATCTCAGTGCTTCCTTGCAGCCTGTTTCTGTCAAGGAAAGCATAAATGTTGGCATTTGTATGTTGTTGAACTTCCATCACAGCAAGCTAGATTCAGAAAGGTAAGGTGAGGGGTGAAGGGGTGAGGAGAGGAGAGGAGAGGAGAGGAGAGGAGAGGAGACGAGAGGAGAGGAGAGGAGAGGAAAAGAAGGCTTTGGCCCACCTCCAGTTCCTCTGTCACAGAACCGGCTGACTTTCTGATAGATATGTTCTGCATAAGCTGCAGAAGGAGAGCTTTCTGCAGGAATGATGAAGTGTAATTCATGAAGTGTAATTCTGTGGCTCTGTTATCCACGATGGGTACAACAGACATTTCTGACTGTAACACTCACCTCCAGGAACGAACAAAAGTTGATAAACAGCTTTAATGAATGAGAAAGAACATCCAAAGCAGCAAGAGGAAGAGTGTGGCTAAATGCTTACAGATTTGGAGCTGGGTTCTATCCAACACCTGGTATCCCATGAGGTTGTCTGAGAAACAAAGGGATTGCATGCCTCTGTTCACGCTGCAAGAAGCAATTGCTAGATGTTGGCGAGCTTGGTCCCTACATTTCCTCTAGCCCTGGATAGCCCATGACTTTGTATTTCTTTTGTTGCGGGTCCCCTCTGTAACTTCATCAAAGATCACAGACCTCCCCCCATGAATGTGAGAGCTTGTTCCCCTCCATACCAGCGTGAAGATTGCTGGTATTGCAGCACCTGTTGGCAAAGGTTCTCTGCTGCTCAAAGGGAGAATGGAAAGCTGGAACACCATCTTGGAGTAAACAGACAGGTGTCAGTGGAAAAAAAATAAAGCTTTTGGTCTCATTGACTGTGTTCATCTGAATGGAAAATCCAGGCAAGGAGACTCCAGAGCCCACAGTACACAATGCCAGGTCTCCTGGTTTCTAATTTTGGAAGAAAGTACTCCTCACCACCTCTTTTCCTAAACAACCCCGTTACATACATTTTCAGAGCATGATTTCATAAGGTCTAACAGAAGGAGAGACTGAGAAGACATACATGCAGAATCTAAGAAGGAGCAACAACTGTGTAAGTAAAAAATATAAGCCTTTATTATCAGGGTAAACTACAGAGTGGAAGCAATTAGCCCTATTTTAGAAAGCACTAGTTTGAGTGTACAACAAGATTTGTACTCTCCTACACGAGTGCAAAGGAAATAAAAATGATGTGACAGAAAGGGTACAGTGTTGGGAGTAAGGACATCTGGGTTCAAGGCCTGAGCAAACTGTTTGTGCTTTACGTCTCTGTTTTCCTGTCCAGTCTTGTTGCCTAGGTTGTAAGATTTAACAGCTGCGTAGGTTCACTCTGTAATGGTGCTCTCACCACTCCTGCGGTATGAATTACAATGTTGTACGCCTTGCATCCTTTATACAAACAGAAAGCTTGCAGAGACTTGCTTGCTTTTAAACCCACTTTTTTTTTTTTTTTTTTTTTTGAACCCTCCTTGGCATATCAGGAGTTTCAAATCTTCTCTCTTCTACTTATTTCTGTTGCAGAGGTTTCTGGTTAGTGGAAACCAGCCTTCCTTGCCAAGGGGAAATAAACCCTTTTCAGCCCATGGGGCACCTCTCTCTTGCATGCACATTAAATAAGACCTCTTTAAGTTGCAGCGCAAGTGGGTGGCTGTCTGACAGCTATGAGTAAGCTACAAGCGGATGTCATTATTGCCAGACTTGGCCCAGCTTAATGTCAACTGAGATACTGTGGGGGAAACCTGACTGCAAACAAAAGTGAAGCCAAGTGCACTGCTTGTTCTTGTCCAAATGAAGGCAAACACAAACAGGGAAGATTGGTAAACTGGATTCATGAAATCCCTTCATTTCTAATATGATGAAGGCAGATGTTTGCCTCTGTAGCGTATGCATTGTGAGCTGACAACAGTGTTTGCCTTGGGTGCAAGCCAAAGTTTTGGCTCTACTTTTGTTTCACTGAACATGAGGCTTCTGAGATGAGTCACTCATTCTTACAGAGGGTTGCAGTCTGCTGAGCCAGGAGAAGGAGCCCTTGTTGCACAGAAAGGGAATCAGGAGATTATGTGTCATGTGGGTCACACGGGAAATCAGCATCATTTCGCATAGCCAATGAATGTATATTGCATGCAGAGGACCTGCAGGCCTGGAGGAGACGGAAGTAAAACCAGGACTCCCCAGGACTCCGTGGGGTTGGGGTACCACAACCTGGTGAGCATCTAAGAGCCAGTGTGGGTCCACCAGAAGCACCCCTGCAGCAATTTGGGTATGTAATGAAGCAATTTGTTCCTGTAAACCTGGATCCCCGTCATCACCAGCTCCTTGCTGCAATACGTTAACCCCTTCTACATCCTCTCCCAGCCCAGGAGAACCAGTGGGCTTTGACAAGGGGAGGACATGGCTGGAGACCTCTGCCAGGGAGCCAGCCACACAGGGCTTTTTTATTTTTAACGTTTCCTCTTATTATGAGAGCAGTTGAATGAAAAAAAGACCTTGAGGGACCATTCAGTGAGTAATCCAGACTGAGTAAGGGATGTGTGATCACTGGTGTCCAACGCTGAATTACGGAAACTATGGGATAAGGCAAGCCTTTTCACTTCGGTCGCTGCTGTCAGTGTTGGGAATCAAAGATACTATTACTGCTCTGAACTGACAACTCAGTTCATGTCAGCCAAGCAACAAGTGAGCAAGCTTGCCTGCACGCCAGCCGGCAGGCTGCGGCCACATCGCTGCCTCGGCACTTACAGCACAAATACCAATAAATCGTTGGAGTTGGAAGGGACCCGAAAGATCACCCAGTGTCCATGCCCAGAGCTGGGTGAGCAGTGCTGAGTGCACGGGGCTGTGCGGCCCCTCTGTGAGCGCAGCTCCCGCAGCGGGGCCCGCCAGGCAGGGACATGGCGGGGCCGAGCCTGTCCCGCAGTNTGAGGGAGGACGCAGCCGGGACGGGCGAGGGCGGGATGGCGAGGGCGGCTATCTGCTTGCTGCGCTGCGACCTGCGTGCCCACGATAACCAGGTAGGGCCCGGCCGGCGGGTATTTTCTTTTCAAATATCCCCG
>VXAL01007865.1:504638-527516 GCA_013399475.1 Chauna torquata
CTGGCTAATTTGGGAACAGATGCACCCCCCCCCCTCCACCCCCGGGGTGCTGTCAAGGCCCTCTCTGTATTTCCAGGTGCTCCACTGGGCTCAGAGCAACGCCGATTACATTATTCCCCTCTACTGCTTCGACCCACGGCACTACCTGGGCACCCACTGCTACGGCTTCCCAAAGACGGGGCCACATCGGCTCAGGTTTTTGCTGGAGAGCGTGAAAGATCTAAGGGAAACGCTCAAGAAGAAAGGAAGGTAGTTGAGAAAACACCATACAGACATCACATTTATTTTAATTTTCCTTCTCTTTTTCAACACGTATTTGTGCTGTGAGTCAGATCATGTCAGTCTGGGCTCTGATGATGGCCTGTTCCAGAGAGCAACAACCCTTCCGTTAGCTATAAGGTCCAGTGATGGTCAGTCCCTGAACTCCTGTTCTGATGACCTGCTGTGGCATCTGCAAGGGACTGAGGAGCTATCCAGGCTGTGTGCCACTCAGCTTTTGCTTTCTTGAACTTGGATAACACAAATGGATGTCAGCCATGAGCACTTTGCCCAGAGTCCTGCAGAATGGGGATATGAAATGCAGTTGTCCGAGACATAGGCAATGGCACTAACCACTGTGGCACACTTCCTTCCTTGTCCCTAGCAAGTTTTCCCTAGGAGTTGGCTTGAGACAGACCAACATGGCTTGTGAGACTGGAGAGCTAAGTTTGGCCATGCCCTGTCCCAGTAAACCCTTTCCCTTTGGTGCGCTACACTGTGGGAAGGAGGTCTTCAGGCATTCCTCTTTCATTACGCCTGTAGGAACCATAGCTGGGGTAGACCAGGGCATGAAAGCCTACACGTTAAGAAATCCCATTACCAGATAACATTTGGCTTTGCTTAACGGAAGATTCATCAGCAAGCCTGTCTTCTCCCAGGGCAGCGCAACATTGGTAGGAGAAGCAAGAGGAATGGCTCTGCATTTGCAGTGCAGTGTGGACTATGCAGGTGGTGAACACTACAGGAGGCTGAAAGAACTGACCAGTGAGTAACTGCATGCTCACCCTGCACTGAACAGATTCAGAGCTGCTTGAATGCTGCTGTGCCATTGTTAATGGCTGATAAGAAACTGGTCTTCTGCAGCAGGAGACATGGTTTTGAAGAGCCACGCTAAGACCAATGCTCCACTCTCACAGCCAGGAATTATTTTGTTAATGCAGTGGTAGATAGACATCTCCTTTACTTACAACCTGTGGTGTTCCCTGTGTGCCTCTTGGTCTCTAATCTTTTATGGGACGTAAGGGGAACAGCTCTCTCTGCAGCATCCTTTGCTCCTGCCTTCTACAGGTCCAGCCCATCTCTGAAGAAAGTTTCCAGTCATGGTTTTAATTTTTCCGCCAGAAACACTGTATTAACCTCTCCAGCAATTTCTTCTCCAGCACTGACCTCTGTTAATTACACAGTAATTTGTGTTTGTGTGTGTGTGTGTGATGGGGAAACGGATGGTCACTTATCAGGCTCCTCACAGGACTCTGCACTTACCTCTGGCCAACTTCTCACCACAGCTTCTCTTTTGGTCTGGTGCCCTGGGTACACAGCTGGGCAGTTTGTGGGGTTGTAAGGTAGGAGGGAAGTTTTGTTGACTCTGTTACTAACACGAGGAAGGATTTCCTCTGAATAATCCAACATGAAAGTGGAACGGGGTCTGCCCACAAACCACCACTACCTGTGAGGGAGATTGAAAGAGTTATCAGTTCTTGAATCTCAGCCTGTATGTGTGTGAAGCTGAACAGATCTGACATTTATTTTTAAGTAACAGCCTGGCTTTCTGCCCAGTCATCCTTTCTAAGGCTTCCGGGATGGTAGAAATGTGTTCAATACAAACTCTGCCTCAGTGGCTTACCAACTGTGTTCAGTGGTTCCTAAAAAATGTGGGCTAGTCAAATCCTGTCTGTCTGCCTCCACAGGCTGTCTGTGCTCTGTAGAGAACTAGTACATGGATGCCTGGGCCAAAACTTGACACTCCTATAGACACAAATAACGATAACATCAAACCTAATTCAGGCCAATCTTTTGTGTTTGCAGTACTCTGGTTGTGAGAAAAGGGAAGCCAGAAGATGTGGTGCATGATCTAATTACTCAGTTGGGCTGCGTTGGTGTTGTGGCTTTCCATGAGGAGGTAAGGGAAATATTTGAGTGTCACTGTTAAAAGATAAAATTAGCAAGGTTTCTTCCACAACCAAATGGTGATGCAGGTCCTGTGTGTTCAGAGCCTTTCTTGCCTGCGGTATTGCAACTTTAGGGAAACTGGCCAGCTCCTGGGATGGGGGTGGTGTAGATGTCCAGGTGGGAGTCCTTGCTGGATTGCAACTGTTTGTGAGGAAGGAAGAAGAGAAGTTTCTGGCAACTGGCGTTGTGGGTCAGCAGAGATCATTTCTCATTTGCATCAAGTGGCCTTTTCCTGGCTTCTTCTTGAACAGGGAGCTAGCTGCCAGGAGGCGTATTGTATGGAGTGTAGAAAAGGCCAGTGGTGTGTTGACAGCACCCATATTTAAGCAGTTGCCCACCAGCATGCTGAAGAGTGAAACAGGAGTCTGGTCCCTGTCTGCCAACAGGGTTGGCATGTCACTGATCTGTCTTCACTGAGCTAAATAAGTGGTTTGATGCAGAGGCTGCTGAATGGAGGACTCTGGATCCAGTACACATGCACATACAAGCATGTGTGCATGCGCACACGTGGATACACATGTACATTCAGTATTAGCAGCATCTGGGCCTGAAAACATCTAATGCAGGACTCACTCTGTGACCTGCACTCCAGGCAGCCCTGTTGCCAAGCCTAAGCCACTTGTACCTTGACAACCTACACAGCCCATAATGCCTTGTTCCATGCAACACTGGACCTTGGTGTAAGAACAACCACAGGGGGTCAGACAAAAGGCCTCACCTAACTCTATAGCCTTTTCCCTGACACTGGCCAATAGCAGATGCACAGAGAAAACCATAGGAGCGGGGCACGATACTTCCCCTGAGTACTTTCCCAGCCTCCAAGAATCTGTGGCTCGAGGACTTCTTGAGACAGGAGTACTATCCTGGTATTCTCTAATGCTCACTGAATTTCTTTTACGTATATTTGTCCAGTCACTTTTGCAGTCCATGCAAACTTAGAATATCTGCAAGGTCTTACATCAAGGAGTTCCACAGCTTCACTGCATGCAAAATGATAAGCCAGCTTCTTTCCTTGAGTGTAATTTTGTTGAATCTTTTTCTGTTTGGCTCTTGGAAAAAATCTGGGCTCATTTATCTGCTTTACATTCATACCTGAAGTTGTGAAAAGTATTCCAGGGCATGTGGTGGTGGATTTGGCTCTTCAGACAGCTTTCCATAGCCAATGCCTCCTCCATATTCTAGCATCGGCACTGCCAATGGAGAGTGCAAATGCTTGTTGGATTTGGCAGAGGGAAATATCCAGAGATTGTCTTCATGCACCTCTCTCTAAAGGCATGAAGCGAAATGTGGAGATGAGGGAGGAGGGAAGACCAGGATCTATGTGTATGTGGGAGCTGAGGCCGTGCAGCCGTGGCCTCACTGCATTGTGTTCTCTCTAGGCTACGAAGGAGGAGCTGGATGTGGAGAATGCACTGTGCCAGGTGTGTGGACAGCACGGGGTGAAGGTCCAGACATTCTGGGCATCCACGCTGTATCACCGGGACGACCTTCCCTTCAGGCCTATTGCCAGGTGGGCTGTTCCATGATCTCACTCACTCATCTGCTGTCCCATTTATTGCACACTCCACTGAACTGCTCAGGAGGGTTCTTGGTCACCCAGTCCCGTTGGGAAGGGACCCATTAGTCCATCTGCAATTATGCAACAGTGCTGTCATGCTCCTACACATCAAGGGGAAGGGGCATACTCATGCCTCTGTACCCGTAGGATTTACTTTCTGAAATGCATAAAGCTGAGGGGATCGTCTGACCTTTTATTGAGGGACGGATTGCTCTTTGCCCTTCCACCAGCACAGTTTGGATACTGTCTGCAGTGGCCAGAGCCTTGTGACATTGGACTTGGACTGGATTCTTCCATTATCCCATCGGGCTAAACGCAGGTGCCTATGACAGTAGCCCTCTCTGTGTGGACTCTGCATGGCTCCATCAATAGTCACTTGATATCTAGTTGGTGGAGTTGAGCGATTCATGGTATCCTAAAGAAGATGTATAAAACAGGGCAGAAAAGTCAGACCATAAAAAGGCATGTTTCTCTCCATTGACTGTAAAGGCAGCCGGAGGCTGCAAATTTGCATGTTGAGGTAAGCCTTGTGGGTGATCAAAAGTTAGGTGAGATAAATCTGACCCTCAGAATCGCTCCATCAGGACACGCCATAAATTGAAAAGACACCATTTGGATCAGAAGCAGAAAGCAATTGAGTGAAGGACTGAACTTCTGATTGCTGCTTGCTCCAAGGGAATCTACCTCTTCTGTGCCAGGTGATGTACAAACATGCATCACAAATATGCACACTGGCCCCAGGAGAGCGCAGCCTGAAAAGCTAACCCTCTGTCTGTGGAAGCCACGTGGTGCTTTGTAGAGGGGCCAGGGCAGCTATCCTACAGGTCTCCTATGGAGATCTGACTGCACTGTAACCTGTGCAGGTTGCCCGATGTCTACACCTGTTTCCGAAAAGCGGTGGAATCTGAGGCAAAGGTCCGGCCAACACTCCGGATGGCAGATCAGCTGAAGCCTCTGGCTCCAGGGGTGGAAGAAGGATGTATTCCTACAATGGAGGATTTGGGACAGAAGGGTAAGAAAACTTAATTTGGCAGCTGCTCCCATGAAATCCTTCTTAGAGATGTCTCTTTCTTACTGGAAATCAAAAGATGGAGGCCTCTCAAGGCAGTGATTGCCCTTCAAACTCTAGCTGAGTCCCTGTTCACTCATACAGGAAACAAAGGTAAATCCCCGGCATGGAGGAGCTGGGTTGGCAAGCCCTGCAGCTAGGTAGAAAGCATCCTCTTAATCAGCAATTTTGAATATGTCTGATGTGGCCCTTTTTTCAAAGGAAGACTCGTGCAAAATCTTGTATTTCCCCAAAGCAGACATCCCTACTGCTGAACATCCCTCGTTTTTAAGCTCCTTGCCTTTGAGATGCTTTCCAAAGGCTAATTTTTATTGGTAACAAGCTGATAGTGTTTTCTGTGGCAGATCCTGGGACTGATCCACGAACAGCCTTCCCCTGCAGTGGAGGAGAGACCCAGGCTTTAATGAGACTGCAGTATTATTTTTGGGACACGGTAACTCACACATTTCCTTGTCTTCATCCTCCCCCTTGTATATACGGCTGTGCAAATGGGTGAGGCTGCAATTTCATTTCCTAATAATATTTCTGTAGCTCCTGTATAGCACTTTACAAAAGAGAGAATTAGCATTATTTCAGTTTTACAGAGAGACAAACTAAATCAAAAAGAAGTCATCCAGGATCTGGAAATGTAAGCCAAATACTTAGGAACCTAGTTTAGTGGCAATCCCTCTTAAGTGTTTTTTTTTTTCCATCAACTTTAGGGAATTGGGACTATCTTTTGGTTTCTTTACCTTGATTTGTCCTTTTTACTCTCACTTCCACATCAGCAGCAATAAGTTCCTCCATTTTGGAGGGGTGAAAAGTAGCTTGAGGGGCTCCAATTGCAATTGGGGTGAGGAACTGAACCAAGCTGCTGCCCACAGTTGAAAACAGTAAGATGTTCATAGTAGTCTGGTGTAAAAACTTGTGGCCAAATAATTACAGCTACTTCTTGCTCCGTCACTTTGGTGAGTGAAGCTGCTGCTGACTGTATTTCAGCTGTGCATCCTGACTGTCTGTGAACCTTTTTGTGGTTAGAAGCTGCCTTACATTTTCCTTGTGTGGATTTACACAAAGGCACGTGTGCTCATTTCCAACAGCTTTGAGGATAAAGGGGGTAGCCTCTGTCCAGCTGAGACTGTGTAAGAAGCGTGCTGTGTCCTATACTCTCACTAACAAAGCTCCCATCAGATTCTTTTAGCTGTGCTATGGAAGTTCCTGCATTCACTTGCTGTAGGGGAGCATACATAGCTTCTACTCTTTATGGAGCATTAATACAATCAGTGCTGGAAAACCTGTTCCTTTTTTTTTTTTTTTTTTTTGTTATGCAGATGTTACCAGCCCTTGGTGAGCTAGAACAGCCCACTAGCACTTGTAACCTATGCTGCGAAGGGGATCAGGGAGAGATCAGGCTTCCCCATGACGTCCTTTGCATTGTCAGTGGGGTGCCCAGAAAATGGCAGATCTGCACCCTGCTGTAAATGTGGGTGGCCCAGAAATAACAGTGATCAGGATTCCTGCAGCTGAGTGTGGAGTGCTGTCAGACACTGTGGTTCTGAAACCCAAACAAGCAGCCTCATGGACAAGGCAACTGGCCACCTTGGCTACAGCTGCTGCTTGTAAATGGATTATTGATCCAGAGTCAGATGGGTATGGGCAGGGAGCAGCGCAGTTAGTTTCACAGCGCTTGTAGAAAGAAATCTGCTACAGGTTGAAGCGGGGAACATAGCTTGTGACACACTTCCCAGAGCTCTAATGAAAACTGCTGGCCTGATTAATTCCAGTGCACTGGAGGCAGTAATTTGGTAGCTCTGTAATCCTTGCAGGCAGCCATGAGAGGGAGCCCAGCCCTGCCAGATTGCCCTGGCTCCAGTATGAAAGAAAACATTTTAGCAGGTTGCATGTAAAGTATTAAAATCGTTTTGTTCTTTTGCTTGTGCAGAACTTGGTTGCATCTTACAAGGAGACTCGGAACGGACTGATAGGAATGGATTACTCAACCAAATTTGCACCATGGTAAAAATCTTTTGTTGCAAGACTTGAAGCTCCCTTTCTGCCCCCATCCCAAACTGATGTTACCTGTCTGCTGAACGTTCATTTGGCATGGATAGGGTCCTAAGTGTGATTCCTTTGACCTTTACGTTGGGGTAGAGCAGTCTCAGAACTGCTCTTTATTGCACTTCCAGGCAGTGGCTCCCTGGGAACATTCTTGCAGTTAGGAATTGCTGAAGTGTAGCAATACTGTGCCAAGAGCTCAGTGTGCTGAGAGCAGCAACGTGGACAGGACACTGGAGGGACACGCAGCTGGTCTTGGGCTTTGTGCTGTTTTGTGTATCAGGGGTGGTTGAGAGCAGCCAGGGAAGAAGCATAGTTTCAGCATGCTGATGGGGCTGTGGGAGAACTGAGCCCAGTCCTGGTCTGCTGAATACCGTGGGGCAAGCCACCTCACCTCGCTGCCATTCCACTTTTCTGATTATTCTTCAGCTGCTTCTGATTATTCCTATTGCAAAAGGACCCCCTGTTTGTATAAATACCTTCTAATTAGGGATTTTAGTCTCCAGTGCTGGAAGGAGAAGAGTTAATTGAAGACTGAAACTGCAGCAACAGAACCCAGTTCAGCCTAATGCTGAGAACATGTGGAGCATTTTCCCGACAGAATTGCAATGTGAAACAATTTTCTGGGGCTGCTACAGGTCAGGTTTTATTATTTTCAATCAGCCTTGTGCTTCAATGTTTGCAGTGGATGGCTCCACCTGGTGGCACTTCGGGATTCCAGGAGCACTGGCACTGCAGGAAGTTCTTTCTCTGTTGTGGCCTCCACTCGAGTTTTTCCAAGCTGGCCATTTGCCCAGCACAGACAGTCCTGATCTGCCTGCCCCAAAGTGTTCTTCTGTCAGACAATCAAAATCAGACCAGTTCAGATTGCAGCCAGCCATTCACATCTCATACTTGCTATTTCTAAATGTTGCAGCTGGTCAACAATTAAGGAGAAACTCTTCAGGCCCTTTCTTCCTGTTTTCCAAAACTCACCAGACAGTCAAATGTTTCCATGAGTCCCAGTGAGAAATAGCATTTAAATACATTTCTGGGAGAATCAAAAGCTGTTTCTTATCACCCTTTTCTATCAGGCTGGAGTCTACAAGCTCTTTTCTGTCTTGCACAGCACTGATTTGGAACAAATGGAAGGAGCCCACTGGGTTGAAATGCCAGAGCCGGGCATGATTCTCTAGTTTTCGTACTCTGCCTGAGATTTTCAGGAAGTCACTTGCCATCTGTGGCTCCTGAAATGAGACAGTTGGGTACCGCAGCAATAAGGAGCCCTGGACATGCGATAAATAGGTCTGTAGCAGAAGGAGGGCTGTTGGACTGCTAAGGTAGATGATGAAGCGGTTCACATCTGAGATCCATTTCTGGGTTTGTCACTAAGTGCACTAAGTCACCAGCTGATCAAGTCTTTCAGGCAAAAGTTGACAAACTTCTGTAAAATGATTTATCTTGGTAGCTTTGGGACTCCCGTAACAGTCATACACTGTGAAGGGGAGGATTTTGATTCTCATTTTCACTCAGAGTTGCAAAAAAGTCACACAACTTGATGGAAGCCATTTGGGAAGTCAGTGGCATAACTGCAAACTGAGACAAAGTTTTCAGACTCTAAGCACAAAGTTCCCCCCCCCCACTCCCTCTGTGGAGACATCAAGCTGTCAGTCCTGCATTGCATTCAAGACATCTTCCTTCTGCTTTCAGGCTGGCGCTAGGCTGCATTTCACCTCGATACATCTATGAGCAAATACAGAAGTATGAAAAAAAGAGAACAGCAAATCATAGCACATACTGGTATGACCCTGCACAATCACTGTGGCTTGCTTTCTCTGAAAAGGAAACTGGCATCTGACGCACAGGAGAGAGTGATTTGTTAACTTTCTTCTTAATGTTTGTTTTTCTTGTGCCTGCTGTCTGGTTCCTCTGGGGTGCACTGCACTTCTGTTTCAGTATGGATTTATTAGTCTGCCTTTGACATCCAGAGGCTTCAGGCACTTTATAAGTAAAGATTACTAACGCTAGTTGTCATTATTATTGGTGGGAAATTGTGGTTCATAATTTTTAAGATTGATCTCTGCAGATCAGCACCATCCCTCTCTGTATTGTTATAATGGGCTAGATGTGAAGGAAGAAGAATGATTTGCAAATAAAAGCCGAAGGGTTTCTCATGCCAAGGATATGAGCAGGGTTTCACCCAAAAGGCTCGGCTACTGTGTGACTCGTACAAATCACATGGTGTCAGAAGGACCTCTAGCCGCAGTCCAGCAAATGGCCCTGTGCTTGCTCAGCGGTCTGGCCATGAGCACGGTGCCATAAAAAAGGGGAAGAGAGGGCTTGGAAGTGGGCTTAATGCATCCAGCCTTGTGACCCTTGCTCTTCCTCACCCCACTGCTGGCTGCTCGCCTGCCTGCAGGTTGTACTGAAGGAGTCTGCACTGCTGGGGGACAGCTGGGGTCAGTGAATCTTTCTCTGGGCTGGCTTTGAGCTTGCTCATGTGTTCTGATCTGCCAGACAGGGTGAATTAGAGCCTCGGCGCAGATAGAGAACTGATCTAGGAATCCCGTCTTATAGTGGGGGGGGGGGACAGAGGTTGGGACAGCTTGTTAGTGCTGGTCACAGTGATGGCAGTGAGTTGGGTATTGAGGACATGCTCAGATTTGTAGGTAGCTGGCAATGGGGCCAAAACCCCAAGAGATTACTCAGACTTCAACAGGGAGCTCTTATGGAGAAGCAGGTTCATGTTAGAGCCTGGCCTAATACTACACCTGGATGGAGAGAAACCCAAAACAGAAAGACTGTGCAAAATGTACAACTATGTTTTTGTACTGGTTTTGCAGTATGTCGAACAGCACAGTGGTTGGTGAAGAACAGGCAGAAAACTGCCAACAATTCTGGCCAAAATACTCAATTTCAATCAAAAATCAAATGACATATAATGTTGACTTCTTGCCTGTTTATGCATATCTTTTTGTTTGTTTGTTTGTTTTTCTTCTTCAAAATGAATTAAGAGGAAATTTCAGGAGAGGACCATACTCATGTTTTTCCGTGGCTAGCTTTTGAGCCAGCCAGCCTGCCTGCAGCCAGGATACCATGGTGGTCTGAGTATTTTAAAGTGATAAATAATTGTAAAAATGAAGCTGTCATGCTCCCAAGCACTAGAGTCAATTGCACAGTGAAGCACAGGTCACGGCAGCTGCACGTGAGGACCTCACAGAATCTCAACATCATGACAGTAGTTTTTAGCACGTGGGACAGTGTCCTGTTTTGTAGTAAAGATTTCCAAAAAGATCTCGTAAGCTGAAACATCAGCTGAACAGAATATTTCCCATATACCAGAGAGCTGAAGCAGGTCTCAGAGGCTGAGGTGTCATCATTTTATAAGAAGTGCTTTTTATATAAAAAGTTTTTTATATAAAACTGTCTATTTTCTGCAGGCCTAGCACCTGATTTCATGAGCTAGACCACTGTAAATCTAGTTTTGAAAGATGCCTGTAAGTCCCTTACAAACGTTGTTGCTTAAATCAATGGAGAGCTCTTGGGAATGTGCTGACATGCTTGCTCATCCAGAAGTGTGAAGCTGAATCAAGTCCTTGCCCTGCTCTTTGTAGAATTATATCCCAGTAAGGATGGATCAGAAGGAGGTTTCCTGAAATTCTGCTCTTGCACTAGAGATAAGAAAAGCTTCCCAAATGATTCATGCAGTGTGCTTTCACTGTGGTCATCCATGTGCAAGCTAGATAAGCAGGCTTAGGGCAAGAATTGGCATCATGACAAGTTATGTGAAAATGCTCCTTGTAAATAAACCTCACGGTGTTAATGATGGGTGCTACAGAAGCAAAATCCTAATTCGGTAATTTTAAATCTTTTTCAGTGAAATAAAGACATGGCTTTGTGTTTTAGGGTCCTGTTTGAACTACTATGGCGGGATTACTTTCGATTTGTGGCCTTGAAATACGGCAGAAGGATTTTCTCATTAAGAGGTGTGTATGGATCACTGTATTTGGAGAGGAAAGGGACAGTCTTACAACAGGGAAAGTAAGAGAAGAGGCTGTAGGCATGGTAATGTACAAACACTCTTCTTACAGCGCTTGTGTCACTGCCCTGGGATGTTCCTGGGGAGTTACTTTGAGCACAGAAGTGCCTCAACACCATGGTGCTGGATGTTGTGTAGACACAGAGTTTTGCCCCAAATCTGATTAGATACAGGGAATAGTATTAACCCATATCAGTGGGAAACAGCAGCACAGTAAGAGTAAAAAAGCTGTTTCCAGAGACCCTCCACCTTTGGAGAGAATCCAGGTTTCAGGGCTTGCCCAAGTTCACCAGAAGGTCTGGGACAGAGCAGGAACTGACCCAGCAGTGTGAATCCCAAGACACCAGATATTTTCTGTCATGCACTGCACAGGAATCAGAGTGAGATTCAGACCCAGTCACTTAAGTGCAGCTGCCTGCACATGGAACAGGGGCCTGAAGTCACAGTGCAGCAACAGATACAGTCCGTATAGTCAGGAAACCCTACAGCCGGTGTCTGCGTTGGGTAAGCTGTTCTCCATGTGATTTAGATGCCCACACCTAAGCACACAGCACTTTCAGATGCCCTTGGGCAGTCTGCCTACCATCTAGTTGTGGCTGCAGAGGGACACGTCTCCCTTAGGGCCTGTGTCACATTTGCCAGCCCTATGTGGCTGTTTCAAATGCCCTGTGGCATCTCAAATGGTACCAGGCGCCAGTGATGGGCCTAAACTTAGATGTCTGGAGCCAGAGCTGAGTCCCTGCTGTCTCCGTTACACTACACAGAGAGCTGTAATTGCCATTCGACCCCTGCAAACATAGAAGTCATCGTCCTCATCTGTTCCTACCCAGCTGCAGGAGCAAAGTGTTACCAGGGGCTTCTGCAAAGTAATTCTGGGATCAGTATCTGCTGCAGAAATGGATTTCTCATAAACATTGTCCTGGAGTAAAACTGAACAAGAAAATACTAGCTTGGACCAGAGTGTATCTCTGGCAACTTATGAGGTCTGAATAATTTTTAAGTTAAAAAACAAGCAAACACCGACAAAACAAATAATCAAAATTCTTAAGGCCTTGAGCATTGTCTGTGTGCACGAGACACCCCTTTACAACACTTGAAAGGAGGAACAGATCATCTCTAAATCTTTGCAGAAGGAATGTGGCTTGTTTGTAACACCGGTGAGAGGGCTAGCTCCATCTTAATGTCTTGTGTCAACCAAGGTGCCATTGTTTTATTTATAAATGCTTGTGTCAGCATTTGTCTTCATAAGCAGTTCATTTTTTTCCTCAACAGGGCTTCAAAGTAAAGACGTCCCCTGGAAAAAGGATCTTCAGCTCTTTGATTGTTGGAAAGGTCAGTAGAAACAGCAGGTTTGGCTAGGTGTGCTTCTGGTTTCCGCATGTCTGCATGCTAACGTGTGCCCTAGCGCTAACTCAGATTTACACAGGGGAACTGTCAGCAGGATCAGGCCCTGTCATTTATGCTGTTACCACCAAACAAAATTGCAAACCCTCAGTTCCATGTGAGTGCAGGATACTTGCCTTCCTTTCTGAGACTGAGCACCGTACAGGAGCAGGCCCACAGGATATCATGAATGTCCAAATTGTGTCTGTCACAGATTGTGAGATGAACTGGAGTTAGATTTTCCTGCCCAGCTAGAAGTGTTTAGGGCCTGTTGATCACTTCTGCTTAGTCACACAGAGGCTGGCCAGCCCTTCTTATCATTGCTACATTGCTGTGCTGGCTACGGTTTGTTCTTCCAGTAGGTTTTGGTTAGAAGGTTAAAACAGCCTTAGAATAAATCTCATCTTTTGTTATGCCACACAGCCTTTAATACACTCGCTTTTCTTTAGCTTTTGTAACTTTCTTGTCACGTGAATAGCAAAGATAGTATCTCACATTAAAACTTGGAGGGACTAACAGGTTAAAGTGTCAGAATCAGGGAAATACACATGTATATATCTTTCATCGGTTAATGCCATATGTGTCCATTTGCACACAGCTACAGTAAATCTTTTCCTTAACAACAGGCAAGGCTCCCTCCTTTTCACGTACTAACCCTCAGGGGCTTGTCCAACACATCCCTCTCTGCTGTTAGTCACCTCTCAACAATCTTTTTGTTCTTGGCCATCTCCCTATTGTCTGTGTATTTATTTTGCTCAAATTCCACCTGATCCATTGTTTTTCCAGTCTGAAATTTTTCTGTACCTTATTTTTTTCTTTCCAAAAATTCTCATTTTAATTTCCAGTTCAATTTAGTATTTACTTTCCAGTGGCTTGTAGTGACTGCACACCAGCTGAACGTCGCTGAAATCTCCCCAGCAGAAGGTTCTCTTCCTGCTGCTGTATGCTGGCACTGTCTTACCTGCTTAGATGGCTGTGAATGCATGAGTGCAGGATGGTTATGAGTGCCCAGTAATGTCATCATGTCCCAGCATTGTCTTTTGTCTCCGCAGAGGGCAAAACAGGGATTCCTTTTGTCGATGCGAACATGCGGGAGCTGGCTGCAACGGGCTTTATGTCTAACAGAGGGCGGCAGAATGTTGCCAGCTTTCTCACCAAGGACCTCGGTCTGGACTGGCGGATGGGGGCAGAATGGTTCGAATACCTGCTGGTAAGACTGAACCCACTGTGTGTCTCGAGTTGTTTCTGCTCTCAGCCCTGAGAGACACACGGGAGGGCATCTCTGCCTGATAAGCGTACAGCATATGATGAGTGATTTTCAGGGTAACATAAGTGCATGTATGTAGTGCTTGTACTGTCTACTTCTCAAAGCTCATGTAAGAAAAGGGAGTTTTACAGTGAAGCTGCCATCAACCAAGATGTAGCTAGGAAGTTTGCAATGATACTTTTGATCTTTCTCATGTAGAGTTTTAGCCAGAGATCTGTCCTACCTGAGAAAACTTTCAAGCATAAATTATGTTAACAGTGCTCTAATTTGCTCGCCCCAGAGGCTGGGGAGGAGGACAGCTCAGAAATAGAACATAAAGGTAAATGTGTTCTGGCCGCTGAAGCCAGTGTTGGCACAGCATCTTTGCATTGATCACTCTGGACACGGAAGTCATCTAGTCAAGAACAGGCAAGTATGGACAGCTTCCAGGGGGATCCACCCTGGCTGGAGGCATCCTTCTTCATTCTGGTGAGTCACAGGCCTCCCTGCCGACTGGAGCACCAACTTGTTTCCCATATGCCAATCAGCAGCCACACAGTCTCAGTTAAATAGCTGGGTTGCTCCTCTGTCCTTGGCCCCCACAGCTCCTTTTCCGGGAAGGTCTGAACAGGCTGACAGTCCCCAGTTCAGAGGTATGGGCAGGAGTACAGCACTGTGTGTCTTTGCTTGGTTGCCATTATCTCTGGTGATACTGATGGAGATGATACCACCAAACTGAGCACCAAACTGAGTAGTGAAAACAGGCTGAGGAGATGAATCTGTATTTGTTCCTCGCTAGACTGAACAATACAGACTGAAAAAGACACGATACTAATCGCAGTCTCGCATTAAAGATCTTGTGTGGGGGATACAAGAGGCTATTGGTATTCAGGAAACTGTCCACTCACTAGAGTGGCTGGACGTACAAAGAAAGCCATCACTTCATTACTGCATGCAATTAAAAGAGCCTTTTTTATTAATGTAACTTTTCTGTGCTTCCTTGGACCTGGGCTCTGAAATGGCTTTGGTAGCAGAGATCTACAGGAAGACTTGGGTGCTCTTCCCATCGCTGTGACACACACCAGTGCCGTGAGCAGTGGTGGGCTTGCACAGTAACACAGTGTGGTCAGGACTCATCCAGGATCCTTTAGAAAGCGGTGTTGGTAGCTGCATGCCGGGATGCTTTTCCAGATAACAGCGAGAACGCCTAGCACATGGCACCAGAGGACTTTTTTTCAGAAAAGCAGTAGCCTGTCCATATGCTAGCTAAAATTCAGAGTGGAAAATCTTGACTTTAGTACATTTATTCTGCAGTTTCAGTGGATTGTATGAGACAGCTGATGCCCTGCATGCCCCAAGCTCCATAGCAGTGAACTGCCAAGCAGGGGCTGCATTTCAGTATTGATGATCTAACTCCTGTAGCTTGAGTGCCTTGTATGTGACACATATTGGCTGTCCAGAAGAATGGTGCAGCACTGCTAAGGTGCACACACATGCGCAAACATATCTACACATGCTGGTTGTGTAGAGGGAGTCACTAGAACCATTTTGAGTGGTTCATAATACCTGGCTTTTGATGGCATCTATCAGCTGTGGCTTTCAGAGCAGTTACAAAGATGACTTCATTTCACAGACAGGCCAGCTTGATTCCCGTCAAGACAAGCCTCTTACTCAAAGCTAGCAGTGATTAAGAGTTGCGAGTCAAGAACCAAGGCATTGCTCTGACAGGCAGGCAGCTTTACCTTCCTTGAACGGGAGCTTGGTTCTTGGCAGTCAGATTCAGAGGGGCATGGGAGGTTCCAGGTCCTGTTTCCCCGCTGAGGAAGACCCTGGGTTACTTACCTTTACCCATATGGGTACGAATGTTAACAGTCTTGCTGGAAGCAGGATTTGGCACTCTACCTGTCACTTCGGGAGGCCCCAAATGCTGACTGCCACTCTGTAGATTAGCTTGACATAGACTGATCCTTGTGTCCTTCCGTCCCTTCCTTTCAGCTTGTGTCACACTGGTATATTGCTAGAGAGCTTTTTCTTTAACTGACATACGAAGACTGACATAATGAAGACATCAGTTTGATGGGGGAGGTATGGTTGGAGAATGGTAGAGGCTAGCACAGAACTGAAACTGAGGTCACTTGCCAACAAAAAAAACAATGCATTTTCCATTTCTGGTACTTTCACCAAAGGCCCACAGAGTGTGTGCATGTGCCTGTGAAGAAGATGGTGTTTGTCATCCACATAGGACAGACAGGGAGACGGAGGCAAGCTCTCTACAACCTGCCGAAGCCAGGGGAAAGGCCAGATACTGCTGGTGTCCTGAACTCTCTGTATCTCAGCTAAGATTTAATTCATGGGGCCAGGCCCTGAGGAAAGGGAAAGAAACAAACAGAAGACAATTCCAGGAAGGGGCAAGGTGGAGGGGGAAATGAGCCTGACTCCTCCAGTCCCCCGTGGATGTGCCCTCACCTCCCACGCACACTCTTCTGCTCGTTAATCACGCAGTCAAGCCTCCAATGTCATCTTTCTTTCCATCCTTATCTTACTGGCTGAAGGAGGTGCTGCTGGTGAGGGGAAGCCTGGTGCACAATGAGCATAACTGGCTATTGCTGACCTTGTCCCCACCTCTCAGCTGGTTTTGCAAAGAAATGGTAAGGGAACTTAGCACAGCCATGGCCCCATGCATCCTGCCGTCTGGGTGCACTGAGCTCCTCACCTTGAGGAGTGGCTGAGATTTTGGAAATGTCACTTTGGGGACTGATTGTTGCTGCAGGTGCAGGGAGGAGAGAGTAGAACAGCACTGAACCTGCTTGGTGACGTGTCTTTGCAAACTCTTCCTGCTGCCGCTGCCAGTGCTGGGCTTTCGCAACGCGGACACCTCTCGTAGGAATGCACGGAGATCCCACACCCTATTTGCTATCACTGCCACTCCCCTCTTGATAGGCTTGGGCTGCCCTACAGTTGGAAAGCTTCTAATGCTGGATTTAAGCCACCCTGCGCAGCCAAACAGCACTCAGACAGGACCATGTTCTGCTCTCATTTCTGCCTGTTTCAGGAGCCTTGCTCCATTTTACACAAGCGCCCTTGAGAGCTTTTTATTTGTTTAGATGAAGAATAATTTGACCATGTGCAGCCTAGTGAGCATGTCACGAGAGCTCTAGTGTTTCCCGTAGTAAAGCACCTCTCTCTGCCAAGTCCCTGTGAGTTGAGGCTTATTGCCCAACGAAGGTCAAGTATAGCAGGGGAACAACTGCTGTGTTTGTACCGATTCCACCTTCATACACTCTGTGTGGTCACTCCCTTCACTCTGAGACCTTTCTCCAATCTGCCTAATAGGATCTGCAGAGATGATTTTGCTAGACTGTGGTCACTGGGTAACCCGTCAGGAAAAATTTTCTGTAGTATTTCAAATGTACTGGGCTACTGTTTCTTGGACTGTGAGCACTCACAGCTAGGGCTAGTTGTGATGATGAAGTCTGCCAGACGATAGAAAGATTTTAAAAAAAGGAAACTGAGAGACTTTGGTTGGACTTTACTTATCTCATTGTCCTAAGGAACATGAAGTGAAGTAGCCTGGGAAGCTAGGCCTGAGAAGAGCCTTGCTGGTCCTCTTCAGCACCAGATTGCTGTGCCTACAGGGGAGAGCTGCACGACCCCAGTATGGCCAGACTGATTCCCGTGCAAGGAATTCTTCCCTTGAGATAAGGGCTGGATGGGGAGAGAAGACTCACCAAGGGCCAGCCCAGCTCATCTTACTGTTTTCTTCTTCTGTTCTCAAGGTCGATTACGATGTTTGCAGCAACTACGGCAACTGGTTATACAGCGCTGGTATTGGCAATGACCCAAGGGACAACAGGAAGTTTAACATGATTAAACAAGGCCTGGATTACGATGGCAACGTAAGTCTTCTTTGGCTGCCTTACAGTGAATAGCGCAGCAAAGCGTATGTGATACTTCCAGGGACCGGAGATCAATCTGCTGTGTGGATACTGCTGCAGAAACAGTTCTTTGATAGCTTTGCCAGCAGTCAGGCAGGTTCCTCATTCTTGTACAGGAAGATCTGACGTTTACAATCTGCTGCAGTCCCCAAAGAGGCTGGTGCTGTGTACACCCTCCCTGGGGCTGGCCTGCGTGTTTAGTGTTTCATCAGCGTTTCTTCCGGGTAAGAGCCACATCCCATCGATATCACGCACCCACTTCCTTGAGCACAGAGCAGCTTCTTGAAGAACTCAGAAGTGAGCAGGAAGACTGAGCTGCTCACGTGGCACTGCAGGAGGTGCTGCAGAGTGGATTAAACCTGTGACTTCTCTGACTCTGCAAGCGGTGGGAGCATGTACATTGCCCTTTCCAATGGCCTAGCCATTATTCACATACTGGGCTGTCTGTTTCCACCCTGTTCCTTAGCTTGGCGAGTTGGCAATGTTACCTTTCGCCACTGTAGCTGGCAGAATTTAGCAAGAATCAGAATTTAGTCCTAGCAGGGGACACAGAGCAGTATAGTTAATGGGAGAGATTCGGGGGCAAGGGAGGTTCATCTAGCCAAGCACAGAGGTGTGCAGCTAAGTTAGTCATCCTAGTTTCCATCAGTCACTGGAAACAAAAAATGATTTCTTGAGAGTGATTTCATCTTGTCCTGTCTTAAACAGGCCGGGTGAACCCCAAAAAGCACCTCTGTCTCCCTCCACTACCTGCAGAGTGAGCTTGGGAGAGGAGCCCCAGCATTCGTGTCTCTGCATTCAGGCACTGATTCTGGGTAGAGGGTTTAACAGGAAGGGCTGAGACTTGACAGAGGGAACTGGTGCTGTAATGCACCAGCTTCTTTACCTGGAAATCGAGCTTCTTTCTTTCATGTTAAGGAAGACCCTTGCTGGGAAGCACATACAGATCGCTACTGAATGGATCCTGTCCCTTTGGCTCTGTCTGCAGGGAGATTACATCCGGCTGTGGGTTCCAGAACTACAGGGCATAGCAGGAGCAGATATCCACACCCCTTGGGCACTGAACAGTGCCACTCTCTCCCAGGCAGGAGTAACTCTAGGTGAGACCTACCCACCGCCAGTTGTGACAGCCCCAGAGTGGAGCAGACACATCAACCAGAGGCCTGTGAGTACTGGGAAGGTTCAGGTGGGGTGGAAGGGGTCTAGGCAGCTGCTTTCCCTCTGTAGGAGCGGTTGTGAGTTCTGCTCTTCTTTCTCAGGTATAAAGAGAAAAGATTGCTTTAATCCAAAGTGACATTACCCCACAGCAGAGGATGGTCCAGCTCTGCACAGGGACTCTGCAGCCAGGGTTATTTAGCTGAGTCTGTCCGAGTAAACTAAATGTGCCTGAGGTACAAGCCCAAGTACTGACCTCCTGTCATGCAGGCTGTTAAATTGTTAGCGTATTCTCCAGCACTATTTCATCCGGGGCCACCAAGCACCTCGCAGGACTACGTCCAACCACAGTTTGAGGGTACCATGTGCTAAAAGACAGTCTTGACAAAGCCACCGTATGTCATATGGACATAAGCTGTGGCAGGTCAGTTGGCTTGAGGGCCAGAGAATGAACCCATGCATGTTTTGTTTACTGTTTCATAGGTAGCTTTTCTTACTCGCGCTTTCTCCTTCTGGATGTACGTAGTGCCAGATACAGCAGCTGTGGTGAATGATGGATACTTTAGCTGCTGTTTTATCCCATCAGCCCTGTAGAGTCAGCAGGGCTTAAACAGAGACAGCTTGTTCTCCACAGCACCCTTCCCTGCCCTCCAGGCCCTGCCAGCCCTGGTAGCCCCACAGCAAGCACAGACGGACAGACAATCTGTGAAAGCCTCCGCTGGCCTAACCACCACCTGATGCAGACAGACAGAAGGGAGCCAGGGTTGGTGCTCACTTCCCATTCTGTGCATGAGGTGGAAGTAAAAACAACTGACTTCCTACCATGCTTGCGTGCATCCAGATCGGAGTTACCAAGACCAGTAAATGTGGGGACTGGTCCTTGGAATCGACTTTTTGGGTGGATCTGCCCTTTAGAATGGGGACAGGTTAAGATCTGGATTCTGTGACACATCAAACGTGTCAGACTTGCATCTGCTGACTGGGCTGCTTTTCTTGGAGATGGGTAAGGAAGGAAAATGCTCTGTAGGTATGGGTGGGGTCACTGTTGATGGGGCTGGAAGGAAATAAATGTAACCAATGGTTGTGTATTTCAAGGGGTTTTCAGCATTTTTGCCTTCCCCCATGCCTCCTCCTGAGTAAGGATACTTTGTGGAGGCTCAAGTTTACTTGTCACGCAATGTTCAATGAAGAATAAAATGTCTCCATTTCAGGTATTAATTCCAAGGTGCAGTACCACATTTCTCAGGCTAGATTCCTTAGACATAAGCGGAAAGTTTTGCTAAAGTAAAGACTTCTGCTTCCAACCGTGCTGTTGAAGGGCCAGATTATTACTCTTTTGTTTAAGAGTGCATCTGAAATCAGAGAAAGGAATCCGTGAAGGAACCCCTCGGTGAGGCACTGGTTTGAGGCAGTAATGGAACTTGAATCCAAAAAGCTCCTCAGTCAGGAGTTCCATTTTGATCAACTCCCAGCGCACGTGGGGCTCCGTGTGGCCTTCATTGCCACACTGCGCTTATGAAATACAACACTCCTGGGAGGGACAACTGACCAGTGTCACTGAGGCCTAGGGAAGAGCCTCCCCCCTCACATCCCCCCAGACTGAGTATGGGTTGGAAATACAAGCCCACATCTTACTGGAAACCCTAGTTTCCCAAGTCCAAGACTAGAACTGTGCCTGGGAGGCCTCCTCTCCTTTTTGTCCCTTACTGGGGGGGCGGGTTGTGCACACAGAAGAGCCACGTGCACATTTTTCTTTTTAATACTGCATGTCAAGGCTGCTTTGTGCCCAACTTTGTGACCAGACTTTTACTCTTCAGCATCAGGAAGCGTCTCAGTGTTCATCTTTTCATTTGCAACAGGGAAGGAGCCCCCATCCCAGCGGTAGGAGAGGACCTGCACGCGCACCAATGCAGCGCGAGCACAGAGGGATAGATTTTTACTTTTCTCGCAATAAAGATATGTGATGAAGTCTATCCATGTGCATGCTGGAGAAGAGCTCAATGGGAGCTTTCGCTGCTGAAGATGCAAGTTTAATGGCTAATGTCTTTGAACCAAGCCAGCGATAGAAGTCTGGCCTCACTAAAGTAAAGAGGGATCTGCCTCTTCAGTGTTCCCAAGGACACCATCTGCAAGTAGATGTTTGGAGGTTGTGTATTAGCACTGATTATGGTGATTGGATCCTGTATTTTCACTTTGGTGCTTAAGCTGCTGCTGCGAGCTCCTTGGCAGTCAGTGTGTCACTTTCCAGGAGTGCTGAGGGTCCGATTCCCATAGACCCATATCGCCCTTAACTCAGTAAAGTGCTTTGGCTGAAAGGGCCTGTCAAACTGATATTAATGAACCAAAATGCTATAGCCTTTCCGTTTTGAACAGGTGTTGCTGCTTTTTCAGTGCCTCTTGCTTTGCACTGTTGCTTACAACTGTTACAAGCTAAATTTCTACCTCTTTTTACAAACTGCAGCAGATGGTTTATGCAGCATGTTTTCAGAGATAACTATTTATAGTGAATTTTCTTATGCTAATTTTTCATCCTTAAAGCTTTAAAACTACTGATCGTTATGCAATTAAAAATTTTGCTACTGGAGCCTTTTATCTTCCTCATTTCCACTGACACAACAGAGATCCATGGATGGAGTGAGACTTCAGGGGATGTTTGTGCACTGTGTCTCCTACAGTACTTTGGAGAAGCAGTAAGTTCCTCTCGACGACTGGCCTTGAGGCCTTGCAGCACCCAGGTTGGTTTTGGTACCGGCCTGGAAGCAATAAACTGTTAAACTCATAGCTGAGAACCCCGGTTTGTACTCAGCACCAGCTACCAGTCTAAAACAGCTTTGCAGCCACTTTAAGCATTTTGTTTTTATGCAGAATGGAAGAGATTGGGAATTTGGAGATAGCTGTCTTTGTGGTGTCGTGGAACAGCTACCTGATGGAGAGCCTAGGTTTGAACTCCTCACTCCCAGAAGCAGGCCCCTCTCAGTGGAAGGGACCTGGCTCTGGAATTTATTGCCACTAGGGATCCATTTGGAGCTCTTTGGTAAAGAATAATACCACAATTCTGTTAAATCTGCTCAAACACTTATTTAGGTAGGTGGATTCAGGACTGCATTGAGAAAACAACCAACATGGAACACAAAAGCAAGATCTTCTGTCAAAAGGAAACAAACCGAGTTATTTGAACACCCCCCCACAAGGGGTGTTCAAACCCCATATGATAAGCCCACCATTTGTGGAATGACAGCACCTGATCAGGAGATGAGTAGCTCCTGATGATGGAAGAGGGTCAGCCGGCAGGGTTGCTGCTTAAAAGAAACAATTGTGTCCTGAATAAAAATCTGGGACAAAACAATAGCCCAGATCTTGGAGTACCTGAACAGTCCTTGTATTCTGGGTGTCAGTTGTTCAAACAATTAATTGGAAACCCAACTGCAAAGCCACTCAGATCCTGACAGCTGTCCTGCTCTTGATCAAAGCAAACATGCAAGAGGTTACTGCTCGCAGCTGTCATCCCCTTACGATGGTAAGTTACTGCTCTCTCCTGCTCCCTCGCAGAGCTGTATCTGAGGGGTCCTAACTAGGCTGGGTAAAATCTGGGTTAGCTTAAGCTGTTGTTGGTCTGAGGTCACTGGGTGGATCAGGACATGGCTGTTACTGGCAGAGTTGGCCACAGCTCCAAAGCGGAATGTGTGAAAGTGCCTCAGCTGCTGACTACAAGAGGAGCAGAAGCACTACCTCACACAGGGAGACGCTGTGTATGTATCAGCTGTCAGCCTGCCCCTGTGAATCTGGTGCTCTGGCTGGCAGGTGGGAAAAATGCTGGAAAAGCCTGGAGCTTGGCAATAAGAAAGAAAATTTGATAGTGGATAACTAATGCGGATTTCTACAGTGCTACATGGGCAAACAGCAACAGCTTAGATTTAAAAAAAAAAGAAAAAAAAACAATTTGGGGGCGGGGGGACACACTTGCTCCAGGCTTTTCTTCCTTCCCTTCTTCCCCTGTAAGGCAACGTGCCTCCCACGTGTGTTTGTATCCGTCCTGGGGGCCTGGACGGGAATCGAGCCACGACCGGGCGATTTGCGGGGGGAGGCACAGCGGACGCCAGCTTCGGGGTAGTGCCGTGCCCCGGCGCGGCGGAGCTGCCTCCCGCTGGCGCTGAGCCCGTACCTCTCCTTCGGCCCCGCAGCGCCCGGCTCAGCCGCTTCAGCGCGGCCCTGCCCCGTCGCCCCCGCGCCCGGGCCTTCCCCCCGCCGCCGCCCGCCGAGCCGGGCAGTAAC
>VXAL01007865.1:527920-551982 GCA_013399475.1 Chauna torquata
ACTGGCAGAGCCGCTGCCCCGGCGGCGCCACCGTGGGCCGCCTCCTCGACCTCCTGCGGCAGCTGGGCCGCCACGACGTCCTGCTCGACCTGGCCGCCAGCGTGGGTGAGGCGCGGCGGCACCTGTCCACCCCCCGGCCCCGGCCCTCAGGGCCCGCTCCTCCTGGCGGCCTCCCCTCGGCCGCGGAGAGCCCTCGGCGGCCGCACGCTGCCCGCGGCTGCCTGTGGAGGCCGGGGCTGTGCCGGAGCGAGGCCGGCTCCTCTGACGCTGAAGGCGGTGCCGGGCCGAAGGGCCCCTGCGTTCGGCTCGGGCCGAGGGCTCGGGTTCTTCCCGGGAATCCCCCGGGCCTTCACATCAGAGCGCGGCCGAGCGAAGCTCAGTGGTTCCTTGAGGGGTGGGAGAGAGGGGAGGCAGCTTGCTGAGGTCCTCGCTGCTCCGTGCTGATCCCACGCAGCCCTTCCCAGGCTGCGGCGTTACCTCGTCAGTGTTTTCCTCGCAGCCACAGTAACTCGCTTAGCTTCCAGGAGAGAAGGGAGGAGTGTACTCTGTTTCTGCTAAACATAACCCCCGCAAAGTATTGTGAGCCCTGTCTTACCCAAAACCTCCAAAAATTAAGTTTTTGCCTGTCAAAGGATGCTTTCGGCAAGATCGGCCAGGAGGAGGCTTGCACGGACATTGGATAGCGTGAAAATTTTGGTGTGGTAGGAAGGCATTTGGAGATGAGGGACGTACAGAACTACCTCTTGGATCTGAGTAACAGAAGAGAAAAACAATGTCCTTGCAAACTGAAAAGTTGTGAGATAGAATCAGCATGAAATATAAAAACAGCTGTGGGACCTCCATATTTACTAACTTGTGCCTTACAGACTCTTACAATTGCAGGAATTCAAAGGGAAGCCAGCTGTAAGAGCTGTAATCAGAAGAGGAACTTCATTGCTGAAGTATCTGCAAAGTCAGAGACAGCTCTGAAGCCGTGTGTTATTTTATGTAGTTTACTGGGTTACTGATGGAGAAATAATAAATCTCATTTCCTGTTACTGCAAGAAAAGAAGATGTAGGAATTAATCTACGTAGAGAGCCAGACCAAGAACCAACCGAGGACTTCCCTGTATTCCTGCAGTTCTACCTAACGAAGAACGCTCTGAAGACTCTTTGTTTTGGGAAAGAAAAACAAAATCAGTATGTTTCGTGATCCACTGATCATAACCAACAGCTGAAGCTTCCAGCTGCGTGAGGGCGCTGGGGTTTCACAGAAGCGTGTGCATCACTCACCTGGACTGCTAGTGGCTCCGATTTCAGGAGCAGAGCCATCAGGAGGGAATGCAGTGGATTGTCTTTTTCAGACCCTGAACAGACAATAGCAGAGTGAGCGGGAGGAGCCAGAGCTCCAGGAAAGTCACAAGTTTAGCGCAGCTGTGGGTCATGCTGATAAGAGGAGACGGACAAATTCTTGGAAGAAAAACCCACTAAGGGCTGTTCAGTACAAAAATATTGCCTCAGGCTCAGGAAATGCCTGAACCGCAAGTTGTCCAGAAGATAGATTTTAAAAATACATTATGGATTGTACCTGAAAGATAGATTATTTTAGGAAAATGTCACTGTATGCTTATTTTATTCTTACGTTCTCCCTTAGGCATTTGTTTCTGACCGCTGTTTGGGACAGGATACAAGGCTAGATGGACCCACAGCCTGACCCAGTGTGGCCATTCCTATCTTTTATTATTTTTGGCTGAGGATTGCAGCTAGGGCCTGCGATCTGTTGCTAGCACTCCAAGCTCTTGCAGAAGTCAGAGATGTTTACACTTATAAGAGGAAAGAAAATGGATGGTTGCATAAACTCTCGTATTTCCTGATGCCAAAGGCATCTTCGAGTGCGCCATTAGGACTCCTGCCGTGGGATTCAGCTCAGAGATTAAAACATCAATATTGAGGTTTCTTGTGGTCTGTGCTTCCATTGCAGGAGGTACAGGTCTGGGGCTCGATTCAGCTGCCCCCACAGAGGCATCTTAAGTCATTTGAGAGGCCTCAGGATGTCCCGCGTGGCCTCTACCTTCAGATGGACAGAGGTCATTTGCAGGTCCAGCGTCGTACCTGCTAGCCCGTAACAGATGTAGACACTCCAGGATCTCTCCAGTGACACTGGATGCCTGTGCGTGGGCAAATAAACCAAGCTCCTTTGGGACCCAGCATCCCTATTAAACACGAGTTCTTGGTGCTGTGCAGCTCCAAAGGATACTTCCGGTTTGTGGTTTCTACTTCAGAGTCAGTTCCCTCTCTTCTCATCACGTGCTCCATTCCTTGCTGTGTGGCCGTGCTAAATGTTTAGGATGCTAAAAATTGGTGTCTGCTGCAGCCTTGAATAGTGGCACTTGTGGCCACCCTGTACCGTAGGGCAGGATCTTGCAGCTCCCCTTGTAGCACTGTCTGGAGTACAGATGCTTGCAGGATGCAGCTTTTCCATCCTAACAGGTCTGCCCTGATTTTTCTTGGCAGCTTGTTTCATTGTACAATCATCTTTAGGAATGTAAAGCTCTTTACATTGGTACGTTTATGCAGTTTCCTGTGGAAACTCAGTGATTTTTGTATCTTCCTGACCACTTATAAAAGTGCTGCTTTCCTGCTTGACAGTTACTGGGTCTGTTCTCTCTCTTCTCATAAGGAATGCATGCTAATCATTCTGCACTTCAGGTTTCATGTTTTTATTCCTCCTCTCCAACACCTTAGGCTTTCGTTTGACCGTTCGAAGAATGTAAAGCCTACGCTGTGTTGTTAGTTAGATGCTGGGTGGAATGGTACGACTGAGCTTGGGGTACCTTCTTGCTACTTCGTGTGTTGGTTTGCATCCTTTTTCCTTATGGGCCTTAAGAGTTGTCTTTGTCTCTTGTTCACTCTTGTTAACCTGTACCTGATCAGGCATTGATTCCTGCTGGGGTCTAATCCATGCTGAATTGCTGACTGTCTTTCATCCCTTCAGGTTCACTGGATCTGTAGGCTCAGGTTTATCCTGTAGGAATAAATGGGATCTGGGATTACGGCATGGTGCCATCAAAAGTCTGTGCCCATCGGCTGGTCTGGATGAATCAGGCAAATGCTCACCTTAATGAGCCTGCATCAGCCCTGAGCGGAGCGGCGATGGGCTCTGGGGACCGAGCTGGAAAAACTCAGGTCAGGCCAGCACAGATGCTACTTCTGCAACGGGGAGAAAGAAGAAGAGAAGACATGGAGCAAATACGTGTAAAATGAACGCCTCTGCAGCAAGCACGAATGTTAGTATGCAATTGCCCGTTCTTGCCCGTTCAGCACTAGATGTTTTGGATTGCGAACGTGGCTACCCTTGGGACCGAGGCGCGCTGACGGTGCTGCCTGCCAGCCCTTCCCATGGAACTTCAGGACCCGTCGGCCAATTCAAAGCAGCTTTGATCGTGATGCCAAAGACACAGACTTACATGACATGAAGTGTGCACACCTCTTGGCAGCAGGCAGCTGGCAGGGAAGGACGTGACTTTGTGCTTTGGTGAGGAAGGACCTGAAATCTGAAACATCTGGTTGGTAAAGAACACAGCTGATTCCTCTCTCTGCTGAAGAACTGGGGAGGAAGGGGGAAGCGATGCAGATCGGGAATGCTTCAGCCTCAGGAAAAGCTTTGATAAGATCTGACACCTTATTAGGCTGGGGATAATCCAGTTAGGGGACACAGAACTGTGAGACAGAAGCAGAGGATGGGGCTTCAGGAGCTGGGCTTCCCGCGGACCCGCTTGTTACAGAGTAGGGCTGTGTGCCAGGGGTGCTCCCTGGGCTGTCACCCCCATCGTGAGCTTCCAGGCGGTCCTTTACTCTGCTAGTGCTGTCGTGCCGGCGATCTCTGTGGCTGTTTCAGCCTAACCCTCAGAGTGCTTGGTACTTTTCTGACTGCTACTTGTTTGTTTTCTTTTTGTTTTGTTTGATATTAAATGAAGTAGAATACAGGCAGGAGTTTCATCTTTTTGTTGCCACTTTCAAATCTCCTTTTACTTTCAAGTTCTTCTGTAATTGTGTATTGCAGAGTAGCAGAGGCTGCAGGATTTCTTGTCACTTCTCCAAAGACTTTACTGTTAGATTTATCATTCATTTTTAAACAAAATCTGTTCGTAATAGGTCAGTGTCCATCATTTCCTGTTCGGGAAATTCACGGCAGCAAATATGACAGACCTTCTTGCCTTTCAGTTATCCCACGGTGGATGTGTACATCCACTCTGCCTGAGCTAAAAGAAGGTTTCTGATAGCTGTTGGAGAATATGAAGCCTGTTTCAGGGACTTGCTAGAATTTTACATTCCCTCCTGCATGTGATGAGTGCATGTACTCATCGTCACCTGCAGTTCTGTCTTATGAAGGCTGATGGTGTGAAATCAGCTAATGTGTGTCTACATTTATTAGCAAAAGAAAAAAAAGGAAGAGTTCTAATTGAGAACCCCCCTGCCACAAGTTATTTGACATTTTTAAATACTTCAAAATGCACAGTAACGGCAGCCTGCAGTAGCGTTAAGACCTGTTACATACATGAGGCATGCTGTTGAAAGTGTACTAGGATATACTAGAACTGAAGTTTAAAACAAATAGAAGAGTGCTTCTTTACACAGCAAGAGTGAGCTTCTGGAGTTAATAGAGGAGGTGGTGGAGGCAGCATCAAGAGGTTCAAGAAGGGGTTACATAAACTCCAGGACGACACATCCGTAAACAGGCACCAAAAAAACAGGCAGAGTTTTACCCTCTAATATCCCTGATGCATGAAATAGGTATTTCTGTTTTAAAGAACTTCTGCAGCGTAAAGCCACCATCACAGGAGCCTCATGGGTTGGTGCTGTGTTTTTGCAGAGGAGGACTGTAAGAAGTACATAAAAAGGAAGCAGCAGCAGGCTGACCAGCCGCTGCAGGTCCCAGCAGTAGACAGCAGCGTGCCGAAGACATCAGAGCTGATGGGCATCACCACCAGGGACGATCCATACGGTAAGTGCCCTTGATTACATCACTGTGTGGTACCTCATGTAGAAATAGTGTTCTGCTGCCCAGCAGATCCCGGTGAGAAGTGCAGAAAACCTGTTCACTTTCAGTACTACATGTGACTTTTCATAACGCAGGCTGGAATGCTTTAACAGGTAGTCTGCAGGCACTTTCATTTTTCCCATTGCCTATTCCCTGGGCAGAGAGGAGAAGCAGCCCTGGGGAATGCTGTACCCAGAAACAGCCTGGCACGGAGCCTGCTGGCCGCGCATGGGAGGAGACTTCCCAGAAACAGGTCCCTGCGCACAGCCTGGCTCAGAGCAGCAAACAGCTGCAGGTTGCTGAGAGCGCAGTGGGTTGGAGTAAAGGGGAAGGATCTCAGAGCCGATTGTCTTGGCTGCACTGCCCGGGTCTTCAGCAGATTTAACTGGAATAAAAAGGAAGCGGGGTATTGCTGAGTGTGAAGTGGAGAGGGAGAGGAAACAGAGCTGTGTGTGTGTGTTTGCGCAGGCTGGGCCGTGCGTGCAGCTCTGCGTGCGCAGCCCTGTGCTCGTGAAGCTGCGTGCCGGGCAGTGCGTGCAGCTGTGTGCAGCCGTGGGCTGAGGGAGCGGGCATCCTATCCAGCTGTGTAACGGCGTGAGCAGCAGCCGAAGCCCGTGCCCCAAGCAGAGTGGAGATGTGTCACCTCGCTTCTTCACGAGGACCTCTGGCTAGTCTGACTTTGGGTAGCCAGCTTCGCTGTATGTGGGGACATCGTTGTCCCCACCAAATGTCCGTAGACCAGACGAATGCGCCAGCGCTTGTACACGGCAGCTTTGCCTGACATGACCCAAGTTAGTGCTGTTCCCCTAACGCACGCTGTGGCTGACCTGGCAGCCAGCTACCCTTCTGCTTGACTGGATGCTGCTTGGGCTGGATCTGCCTGCCGGCTTGCTACTTTTCTTATCAGCTTTTAGTGCCTGACCTATTTTTCACTGTAGTAGGCTTCAGCTGGCATAAAAACATTAAAGTACACGTAGTGACACGGATGTGGAAATAAAATAAGACAGTGGAAAACTATCCAGCAGTGTTACGGTGCTTGATTGCAAGGGACATTGCCCTTAAAATATAGCACTTAATATTGGTGTAAGTGCTAAATAAATGAGAACTGCCAGCTGTTAACATCTTTGGAAACCAGGGCCATTTACTTAGGGTGTGACTTCAGGTACCCAAGCTTAAAACCTTGGCCATAAAAATTGCAGGTTTCAAATTTCAAGACCTAACTCATGCCTCAGTAGACATTGCTGGATGAAGGGCCTGCAGGAAGGTTTTGGTTAGGAAGCTTGCTTCTCTGTGACCTGAACCAGAGAAGTAGGACCCAGAGCCACACAGGTATTTTAGATGCGTAACTTCCAGTGAAATTCCAGAGCAGAAGGGCTCCAAGTTGCATCCTCTGGGGTACTCTGGTCCTTCCAGCTCTTCCATGCTCTGTCTCCCCTCCCTCCCTGTGGCTCGATACTACTGTCTCTGCAGGTTTTGTGTGTCTGCCTCTCAGCTACCCTTCCCTAACCCCTGCCAACAAACAGGGGGCTGTGCTCATAGCCTGAACTGTGAAACAAAGTGGTGAAGGTACACACGTGTGTTTTCTCCTGCCAGTCCTATTATGGACAAGAGTCTGGACTGAAGGGTAGCTGGTCTGGGAAAATGCTACATTACCTTGGCAAGCCTGGCGCAGAGCTTGTCTGTCAAAGGCTGTGGGAGCTAGTGAATGTCACTACAGGAGTTCATTTATAGTAGAAGATGACTGCTACATTTTTAATGGTTTCAGGGAATGGAACAGAGATGTTTGATGCCTTCATCTGCTACTGTCAGAAAGACCTTCAGTTTGTCCAGGAGATGATCAGAGAGCTGGAACAAACAGAATTCAAACTGAAGCTCTGTGTATTTGATCGGGATGTCTTGCCAGGAACGTGTGTGTGGTCCATCAGTGGAGAACTTATAGAAAGGAGGTAAGTGAACCGTGGCAGTTTGGGACAGCTCAGTGTAATGGAACATCGCGTTCATTTTACCATGATGTCTGCAGTGTGGTGCCAGTGAAGCAGTAAAAATCCACAAGGATGTCTTTATGGGGTTTGTTTTATGCTCTCGGCTCAAGAATGAAGACTCGAGCATTCCCAAACGTGTAGCTTCATAGTTCGCATGGAAGATGCTATTATAGCGATGCTGCTTACACTTGATTCCTTTTCTTTGTCTGGAGTACCCTGCAGTTGCATCTTTGAAGGGGATCTTATATAGCTCCAAACTGAGTTAGCCGCACCCCACAGTGTAGAATTTGAGGTGACAGCACTGGCGTTGGCTCTGGCACTGACTTCAATGATCCTTCAAACCTCTGTGGGACTCAAGGGTGGTTGGGAGTTGCGTGACATAAAAGCAACTCCCTAGATGGAGACATACATAGAGAAAGTTCTTTATAGCATGAAGGCCGAAAGTACTGACCCTTGGAGCTCTTTTGCTCCCACAATCCTGCCAAATTAGACTCAGTGAAAATCCCAAGGCAGGTGTTTGCACACAGCATAGCCTTCCATAAAGAGCCTAAAGTGTAATTTACAACCAGGCACCTCAAATGAATGTAAGCAGGAAATTGGCGAATAAAGCTCAAATTCATGATACGAGGTGAATTCACAGTAATATGAGTACAATAAAGCTCTGTCCAGTTCATTCTAATACTGAAAATTATTGGTTATGCTCAGTCAGTAAAGGGAGTATGTGAGCAGATAATTAAATGGCATTTGTTGTAATAGATAAACAGGATCAAATACAGATTGCTCAGACAATCTGGACTTTGCTCTTTCTTCATCTTATAGTATTTGAGTGCATCTGCAATCAAGTTTTTGTGTGTAGCATAGCTATCTGTCTGTCAGTAGTCTCTACCCTGTAGTTAATTCCTGCTGGAGCACAGCTAGTGGGTTCATTTTTCCATCAGAGTAATTTGGAGGAGTATGTATTTTTACCAGTGAGGGTGAGAAGCATCTCCATTGACCTTTTATTTTTTTCTCCCCTGACTGCTTTAACTTAAGGTGTCGGAGGATGGTGGTCGTCATTTCGGATGATTACCTGGAAAGTGATGAATGTGATTTTCAGACCAAATTTGCTCTTAGTCTTTCCCCAGGTAAGATCTCACAAATATCCCATTTAAAATTGCCTGTCAACTTTATAACTTACACTACAGTAACATCTGAAGCTCTGGCTGAGATCAGTGCCAAGCTATTGGACACTGCATAAATGCAGAATGAGGGGTAGTCTCAGATGTATTTAAACAGATGAGATAAATACAGGCGAGAAGGGAGAAAATGAGTAATTCATAGCTACGGAACCAGTGACTCCGTCTCAAACCTGGGTTCTTTCCACTGATCTATGTTTCATGTGTAAAAGTCCATCCAGGCACAGGGATTAGCCTGGGGCTAATGCCCTTCACTAAGCAAACTGAGATATATCTCTGTTAGAAGCAGCTATTAAAACTAACAGTGGTTTTATAAATTTTGTCGTGCAGGCAGGGGCCTGGACTTGGTTCATTGCCCCGCCATTGACCTTCCGCATGACTCCGAGCGAGAAGCTTAGCTGTCTATGCTTGGGTGCTCCAGCTGCCAAGTGGGTTAACACTGCCTGCTTTGGGGAGGTTGTAGCTGCATGCATGTTGGGTAGCTTGTGTGGGTAGCAAGATCCATACAGGGAGCGTGCTACTAAAGAGAAAAGTATTATAATAAATACAGGGTGTGAGTAAATACTGGGGATTTCAGTTAAGGAACATGCACCTTTTTGCCGAGATCCTTTAATGTCATGGATAGGCAAACAAAATATGGAATGAATTTTTTTAATTTTGATTGGGAAAATCTGTTCCGTATTTTGTTCTGAATCAAAAAACCATCAGTTTACTTCTGTCAGGTCTGTTCAGATTGCTTCTCTCTAACCAGTAGTTAGCCTGCGCTTGTATATGTTCCTGGGGAGAAAGTGCAGTACAGCTTAACAGTATAGAGGATATGCAGCATCTGTAGGAGTGTCTGCATATCAAGTCTCTTTTCTAGGTGAGGTTTTTGACGTGGTATTATAAATGACATGCCAGAGGTTAAATTGGAAGCCAGTGGCAGAGCTAGGAATTAGCTGCATCTTCCTTGACACAATAATTTCATGTTGTGGTCGTTTATCCATTGAGCATCCCTAGCACACTGCATCAGCCCCTAACCAGAAGAATGTGTAGCAAAGACCTTTTAGTTCTGCACCATTTTTTTGTTGGCATAATATCTTTCATTAGACCAACAGAAAAAAAAAAAAAATGCACATCTGTATGTAATGACCTGAGCTCTACCAGTAAAAACATGCATTTAAGTACAGGCTTGCAGAAGTAACAGTTCCTTGTTTGCGTAAGGTAACTAACACCAGAAGGGTTTGGTGACAAGTTGCGTGAGCTCCACGGATTACTTAAGTATCTGCTGTAGTTATGAAATCTTTTACTTGCCTCGTGCAAATCTCAGCGTCATCACTTGCGCTGGGCAGCAGGCTTTAGCTGGTAGCAGGTGTCCTATGGAAAACTGTAAGGGGAGAGGTTCCACTCTAGAACAGCTGCTCCTTCAAGCAGTAGTAATCACAAGAACAGTTGTCTGACCTTGTGCGTGCCTCAAAAAAGCCATTGCTATTATCAGAGTAATTCCTTGCAGCCCCTTGTAATTGGTGGGTACTCTCAGCAGCGTCTCTGAGTGATTCAGGGTAGGAGGAAAAAGAACTGGAGATAACCCAGCAAAGCTGACCATCTAGAAGAAGTTTAGTCTCTCAATTTTATCTTCAAACACATCTGGAAGTACTCAGGACTGTATACTCCTGTTGGCGTTTGACAAGAAACTGTGCTTTGTTCTTTTATATCTGCAGTTCGTTAGGCCTTCACCATTCCCTGTTGGATCAGCGCAAGCTGCCGTATGCAGGCTAGATGAAACATGGGGCCCTGATACATATTTGAGTGAAATGTTCTTAGTAGAGGGTTTGTGATTCAGAAACTTGCTCTGCAGGGTGACAGCTAGTTGCATTGTGCTGAGGTGACACAAAATCAGGACCTGGATCTTGCGTCTACTGCTGTGAGGAGAAAATATATACGGGATCTGACTGTGGCTCTGTGTAATCCTCTGCCTGTGACCTGTCTTTCAGGTGCTCGTCTCAAACGGCTGATTCCAGTTAAGTGCAAAACCATGAAGAACGAGTTTCCAAGTATCTTACGGTTCATTACAATTTGTGATTACACCAATCCTTGCACCAAAAAATGGTTCTGGACAAGACTGGCAAAATCTCTCATGCTGCCATGAGGCAAAGTTATGAGCGCCGTGTGCTCTTTTTTAATCTGTCCTGGCTGTGCCTTCGGACCACAGTGTCGTTCACACAGTGTCTTTTACCACTGCACAATGTGGATCCTCGCAGTCAGCGTTTGGAGCGTGTGACTGGGAACAAAGAATTTTCTCTAGCACTTTTTCTTAACTTGGAAGAGGAAATAAAGCAATTGTGTGAGTGTTCCTGTTCAAGTCCGTGAGCAACAACATCCAGCACTTTGTGTAGTAAGAATTTGTACTGGAAATATAGAAAATATACATTTAAAGACTGAGTCACTAACATGAGAAGGCTCTATTGTAAGCATTTAATGAGACCTGGGAATATAAAATGCTGGTATAAGACACGAAATGGCAGAAGCCTCAAACTGCAGGCTTTTTTAAACAACATTGTCATAGTATTTTAAAAGTTTGTTAATGGCTATAGCAACACGTAGAGTTGGTATCTTTTTAAAATTTCAGTGAAATCCTATGGCTGCTTGGTGATCTGTGGGAGATGAGGTTTCAGACTCCAGTTCCTACTTTGGGAATGGCCAGCGCCATGAAGTGACCGAGCTTGGCAGCCAGCGACCATGTCTCCTGGCCTCTGCTGCAGCCCTGCTGGTTGGGCAGCACAGGGGAATTTGTGGTCAGTCCCTGGCTCATGTTTGTTCTGAGGCTAGACGGTCTCCCTCAGTCTTTGTTGCAAAAGAACAGAAGCATATGTTAATTGTCAAAGCAATGCAAAGAAGTGAATGGTTTTACCTTTATTCTCAGCAATATCTGCAAAATTAGAGCAGTTATCCTTTTAATTATAACTAATGCAGAATTACTGAATTCAGTTTATTTTCTGCGGATGTTTTCATCCTTAAGCTGTATCACAACATTGCTGTTCCATGTTCGTTTACAGGGTAAATCCCTTGTCACTAGTATTTTCTGAGTTAGTCCCTCAGTTTTTTTTTGTTTTGGTTTTTTTTTGCTTGTTGAAGCAAGAACTGTAAGGAAGGACACACTCTTGCGGCTTGTCTGTCATGTCTGTCTGTGTTTATGTGACATTTGATTAAGTGGCATGTCTTACACCAGGATTTTATATTCCCAGACCTTATTAAATGTTTACAATAAAGACTCTTTTTATTAGAGACTCAGTCTTTAAATCTGTATTTTCAGTGAAAGTCCTTACTACACAAAGTGCGGGATGCTTTTGCTCATTGAATTGAACAGGAACAGAGTTGTGCACCTAAGTGGGTCCAGCTCTTAAATTGTTTGACCTTTAAGAGCCTGCCAAAGCACATCGGCTTCTGGGATCCCTCAAAGGTACAGGGATAAATATCGAATAAAGAGTATACTGAATTATAAATTGGGCTGTTTAAATTTTAAAAGGTAATGTTACCTTAATAGCAAAGAGCATATTTTAATTACCACAATCATTAATGTGTGGGCAAGAATTCTGCCCAGAGCAGTGTTTTAAAATGACCCATCGGTATATTAAACAGATTTTCAGTAAATATTTACTCTAAATTGGGAAGAGGAGAATCTTGCTTACGTTATCTGCAGTTGCTTGAACTCTGCCACTTTGTTCCTTACTTTAGCCCCTGACTCATGTTGATTTTACAGCGTAATGTTTTACTAGTTTACATTTTTAAGGTTGTATCTGGATGTAATTTTTTTTTTTTTTTTTAAGATATGTTTTGAAGCATTACCAGGGCTGAGTCTCAGACAGTCTGCACATGTCTTTTCCTCACCCACCCCATAAATGAATGTTCACTTACCAGGGGTTGCTGCAAAGTCCTGTCAATGTGCTGCTGCTGATTCCTCATGGCTGAGAGCGGCCGGTCCGTGACTTGAACAAGGCAACACTTGTTGACACACTTCATGTTAGCATCCGGGGCAGTTTTTGGGTAGGCCCACAAACCGGGTGTTTTTCAGTCCCTTCTACAAATATAACTGCTGCCATCATGCCAAGGTGACATTTGCATCTTTCTGTCTTGTTAGCTCCAGTGAGAAGCCCGTGGGCATGGGAGGAGAAAAGTTAAGCTGATGATGGGTTTCTAAATAGTTCATCTTCATGTCCTATTGCCCTCAGGCCTCTCCTGCAGAAACAGAGACAGCTGCTTGCCTTGGGGCTTCTGCATAATCGTTAAATGTTAATTACATAAGAGTTTCTGGAGGCTGCTTGATCCCCAGTCACTCCTGGGGCTCCGTGAATTCCCATACTCTAGAGTGTCTATCAACATTAATTATGGGTCATTGCTCACAGGACTGAACCAGATTCCTCTTGAACTGAGAGCTGAAAGAACTCGTCCGGTATCTTATTAGGGGCAAGAACAAAAGCAGGAGGCTCTGGTCCAGACACTAGAGGGAGGCAGTGGTCCGTGCTGCCAGCACTGGAGCTGCAGGGCTTGTGCTGTGAGAGGGAGAAGCCTGCCTGCTTGATGGAGGAGGAGCGGGCGCTGACCACTGCCATGGCCTGAGTCCTGGATGGACATAAGGAGTGTTTTGGGCTTTTTTTCCTTTGCCTCTTGCAACCTCTTGTAAGGAAAATATACCTACAATAGTTTGAGAGTTTTGGTGGCAGGCTCAGCCTTAAGCACTGTCTTCTGCATGGGTCCTGACATGTGGTTTGGGACTTGGGATGTTGCAAACGAGAAGGAATAACAGCAGCAAAAATAAAAATAGTCTGCTTTGCAATAGATGATCTGGTGATAGCTGAACAGGGAAAGTGCTGCTTCTGGAAGGGAAGTCAAAAATGAGCTGAATTTCTAAATCCTCAGACTTCCAATAAGTAAATTCAAAATAATTCTGAAAGATGTCAGTGCTCAGGCTGGATCTCGTTATCATCTAACTCTCTATGCCTTGGTTCTTCTGGCTGGCTGGCTTGGATGTGATGCAAGTATTACTGTTACTGGAGTGCTGCTTTCTTACAAGCAGTTAAAATTTGTCTTATAGGCTAAAGTAATTACTTCGGGGTAAAGTGAAGTAACAGCCCTAAAATGTAAAATATGTCGTTTAAATGTGTACCCTTTTTCTAAGTAAAATCCAGTTCATGCACTTCTGACATTTTCATATCTGTCTTGGCATGGTGACTTTATGAAATGTGACATCTGTGAATGACACAGTATAGTTACTGTAAACACATTTCAGAGGCAATCATGGTTCTTTCCCCCTCTTTGGCACTTAGTGGAAAGTCAAAATTTTGAACATCTTTAAGAAAAGGACTTAAAAATCATAATGTTACTTTTTTTTTTCCTGCCTTTTGTTCCTTTCCCTCACTGAAAGTGTCCTGGTTGAATCTGTTAATACCAAATCATTTATTTTTATATATATATACATATATTTATATTACTTTCTATCCTGATATGTATCTTTAGAAAAGCATATCCGTCATATCAGCATTCTGAAAATTGTTTTTCCCTCCTTACAAACAAACTTTTGCTACTTGTGACAAAACATTTTAAAATAAACAAGAAAAAACCCCATGGGCTGAATATCCTTCATGGGCATCAGAGAATAAATACTAGGTCTCAAAAAGAAGCGTTGGTGAGAAATAATATGGGCTAGTTCTTGTTTTCTTGTTTTGCCTAAAAAACTTCCTCAGTGGAGGCTTTTGGCTGTGTCTGGAACAGGGAAAGGTATAGTTGTGTCACACCGGGAAGAAAATTATCAAGAAATTGTACTTCAGACGTGTGGTTCCTCTTCCTTTGCAGTGTACACTTTGTGCTTGTCGCCATGCCAGCTGTGCTTCAGCTGGTACCTAACAGACTGGAGGTGATGGGCCCTGGGCTTTGGATTTCCACCCCTGGGAAGCAGGGATGCTGGATGTTTAGCTCCTATTCTACATCCTTTCTATAGATCCCGGCAAGGAATACATTGCTGTGCAGCAATACGGAGGATTTTGCCAGCTTCATTTTATTAGGCAGGCAGCTTGGAGTCAGTCCAAGCCACGGAAATAACGTACAAACACAGCAGCTGTTGGGCCAAGGCCCTACCACAGGAAAAGATGAAGGATCATTGAATCAGAGAAATGTTGGTTGGAAGGAATTTCTGGAGGTCAAGGACGAGCTGCACTTCACATCAGGAGAGGCCATATGCTAAGCTGCCTGCGGGATGATATTCCCTATAAAGGCTATGAAGTAATGCCTTTGCTATGGCTACTACAAGCTAGCATATGCACAGTGATATGGAAATCATCCCTGAATTTATTATCCTAGGAAGAAATCACTGGCAAGAACAGCCTAACAGGAGAGTCTTGCTCCCAGAGGCGCTGGAATCCCATCGCTTTCAATGCGACTTTGTGTCACTCGGCTATTTGGATGTTTTTGAACAGTTAATGATTTTTGCCTGTATTTGAGTGTAAGCATAGCTCAGGGTCCGGTAGGGTCAGGGTGTCCAGCTGTGGTAGCTCTTTTCTATCTGCCATTCTTCTTGTGCCAGAAGAAACTTCTATTTCATTCCTTTTTGCAGCTTCGATGCAGGAATGTCGGTGCCATTTCCTGGTTTACTGGAGGACAGCATTTACCTAGTGAAACGCAGTAACTTGTGCAAAATGTTCTAAGCTTCAGAGATGGAGGTTGATGGATAAAACAGTGGCCCTTGATGGAGCACCTTCTGTTCTTTGTTACACAGACATGGAAAGAGTTGCTTTATCATGACAGAGGCACTGCTTGGTCCAGAGGGCACATTTACTGGCAGAAAACTAGCATAGGGAAGAAAACATGCATTAAAATGGCTGGGAAAATGTTGTTTGACCATCCTGAAAGCCTATTTTAATAAGGCAATGAAAAAAAAAAAACAAAAACCAGAAGGTTCACACCACTGGAAAGCATGCTAATAGAGTTTAAGCACCTCTGTCAGACCTATTGGGGTTTTACTAGACAACTAGACATTTGCTGTGCACAAATATTTCTCTATAACTATTTTTGGTTCAGCTGATGCTCACCAGGACTTTGAGATGACTTTGAACCTGACTGAACTTCTTGATAAGCACTATCAAGCCCTGCCTAATGAACTTGTTTATTTTGTAGCAAAATCTGCAGTCAGGAGGATGAATATTGTTGTATCCATTCTGGAGCTGCTCTGTAATTGTTTAATCGATTGAACCTGTATTGAAGTGTTAAACCGTTCTAATGTCTCACTTACAAGCAATGCATTTTCTGTTCCTATTGCAGAGCCCATCTTAGCAATGCACCGTTCCTTCCTCCCATTTCTGCCGATAAAGCTGTCCAGCCCACCGGACACAGTTCATTGTAGCTGAGCTGGATGAGATGGTGTGCACAAACACAGGTCATGGTGCACAAGCAGTTGTGAACTGCTGTCCTGTGTCGCACGGGATAAATCCCTTCAGTTCAGAGCACGAACGTTTCATCAGCTGTAGTTGGTGTTTCTCTTGGCTAGCAGCCAGCGGAGGGGCTTCAAATCCCGTTTCCCTGGTTCCTAGACTTGCTTAGGTCGGGTTTTGGTGGTGCTGGGCTGGAAGGAGGGAACAAACACAGTCTGTATTGGCCATCAAGCACTCCTTTGGTTTCTCTGTACAAAAGGTTGCATGGAACTTTTTTTCCTCCTCCTGCTTTGCGCCTGCTGTCCCACTGCCCTGCAGAGAGGGGACAGCCGCGTGCGGTGTCTGGGGCTGATTTTGAGGACAGCAGGATTGCTCCTTGCTGTGCTTTCAAGCCTCTCCTCCTCAGCAGACCTGGAGGGTGAGGACGCAGGTGGCAGATGACTGGTAGCACAGAAGTGCTGGGAGGAATGTGCCAGGGTTTCCGCAACTGCCAAGTGTGCAGATTCTCCCGGACCGGACAGATTTTGTACTGCTCTCAGCCCTACCATGCAGTCATGTGAAGAAAGAGAAAAGTAGCATACCAGGCTGGGTGCCAGCCTGTGGGGGAAAAGTTCAGTGGGTTCTGCTGACCCATACAGTGGACAGCTGCTCTTCACCTGTGCTGAGAGTGGTGGGGCTCTGCAGAGGAAGCGAGAGGCCAGACCGTGCAGGACCTGGGGGAGAAGAACCCCGGCTCTAAGCCCAGTCAGAACGTGCAGGCTTGATGGTACGAATCCGGTTGGGTTTGGTAATGAAATCAAACCCACGAGGTGATAAAATGGGTCTTCACCCACTGTTTAGGATGCTAAAGCTAGGAGAAGTATGGACTCACAGGAAATATGTTCAGGCAAATGTGGGCGTTACAATGAAGTGAACTTTCGCAAACTTTTTGCAGCATTTTTCTGGCTCTAATCTTCAGCTATGCTCGCCTTCTGTTTGTGTCAGCAGAACTAATTTAAGAGCCGCAAGTCCTAAGGTACTTAACTGCTTGTGTGCCAGCTTGTGATCTGTTGCCTTAGAAACAAAAAATACCATTCAGATGGGGAAAATTGGGTAAATGAATCTGAAAATCCATGTGCTAGTCCCTGTCCTTTCTGAGCCATGGCGAACTGTGAGGACTGCTTTAGAGCAATGGTTTCAAAAATGTTTGGAAATCTGCGTGACTGACTTAAAGCCACTGAATGGGTGGAAGATCCAGTGTTTGATCTTCGGCAGTGCTGGGCAGACATTTCCAACTGATATATACAAAGAAATTAGATTTAAATTGATTTGAGTCGAGGACTAAAATGGACATTGGCCTTAAAATGTCAATGTCTCAGCATCTCTAAAACCTCATACAGGTATTAAAAGAATGTAATTTTTCAATATCATTAAAGGGCTTTTGAGGTGTTTAGAAAGAAAGGCAAAGAAGAGAAATACCATGTTTTTTACTCCAGAGCTATTTGCTCTAAAAATGAATATCCCCTGTTTTTCCTAACAGTTATACTTTAGCCTCCTTGGTGACTTAACCTCTCCTAGCACTGTGTCTGGCATCTGGTTAGCTGCATTGTTTTATAGAGCACTGGGAATGGAAGCTTTTAAGATTTTCTATCTGAGCTCTCAGAAATCTCGCCTAATCAGCATGCTGCTCTTGGCAGACGGGTTTTTCTTCAGCTCCAAGACATGCATATTGATCAGTCATTTTCTTTTGTTACCTAGCATCCTGTCATCGATTTTAATTGTTCGGTATTGAAGAGGAAGCATTCAGCACACGTAGAATTGCCAACTCTGAAATCTTGCTTTCTGCACCTTTCACCAGACGGTGCACACAGCTAAACCCTTAGGAGCTGTGGATATCTCTCTCAGCTAGCAATCTGCACAAATTATGCAGCAGTCAATTTTTCTCTATTAAATCAATTTCTGGTTCTCTGTGACAGCTTTCCCTGCCGCATGATTTCACACTTCAGCAGTTTGTTTCTGAGGTGCCATGCGTTTTTTTTTTCCGAAGGGGTGATGATGGTAGTACATTTAACTCACAGATACGTTGTTCATGTCTTTCCAGCTCCCTTCTCCTACTTAAAGGATTTGTATGACTTCGAGTGACTGCTAAAGAAAGGTTTCCTAGTAAGCCTCCTTCTCCATTTCTCCGTTCTCCGGGTAGGTTTGAATGCTTTCCTACTTCCTCATTACTGGGACATCAAGATACTCAGGCATCAACTCACAAGTTCTTGGGGATCCAAACAGACCTCAGCAAGACCACGCAACTGCAAAATGGCCTTGGATTTTAGATTTGACTTAATGCTTCTTCTGGCTCCTCTCTGGCTCCTTGTCAGTCCACAGGGCTTCTCCTGGGTTGTTCCCTGAAACTTCCTCTTCTGCTGCTGAAGTGGAACACTTTCTCTAAGACAAAAATACAGCTTGATCCTATGTCTGATGGAGACATGAATCTTGCCATCCCCTTGGTGCAAAATATCAAAGGAGGGAGCTGGTGTGATTAATTCTTCTCATTCCTCCTGCAAAATATCTTCTTATACTTAGATTGTTCCCATCCTTTTAAAACATTCCTGCACTCTCAGAGAGCTTTTACTACAAATATTTCTTGAAGGCTCTGTATGGAAGGACAGTGGTCTCCTCCTACTGTCTCTCTGATTCTAGGTTTTCCTTGACTTTAGATACATAAAAAGCAATCCTATTTTTGGCAGCCCGTGGTCAATGACATAGGAATTCATGAGTAGGAAGGAAAGGATGTGAAGTATCCAAACAGATTTTTTTTTCAAATGAGATCTCTTTACATTCCTATCGCCATAGTAATAGCTATGAGTCACTGTTACACTGAACTATTAAACTATTATTGTAAACTCATGTCATTAGAATCTGTTAATCTGAACCACTAACCTTGCTTGGCCTCAGCATAGCTGCATTCAAGAAGATATCATCCATTTGTAAGGATAAGAACAATATTCCCTCACACATTCCCTGATGCCAAAAAATAAATTAAATCTTATTCGACCCTATCTTTCTGTTTCTAGGGTTTCTCTTCTCACTGCCTCTTAAGTGAATTTGTCTTGCTTCATTGTAATGTCACAAAAGATGTTTTATTTTATTTCTTCAAAGTTTGCCAGCTCTAAATGGGGCAGATTGGGTCTGAGCACTCCCAGCTGCCAGAATATCCATACAGTATCACCTGAAAGCAGCAGTGTCTCCAACCAAGGGCTGCTTTTGTTGTTCAGTCCTGCCACGATCAGCCCTCAGGAGCAGATGTATCTAGGGACACTCAGGACTTCTTTGCTGCAACAGCAAGTGGCAAGGAGGGGATCTGGCTTTATTAAGCTGATTCCTGTAAGGAGTTATGTCTGCACTGAGTATTTTTCTATAATAGTTTTGTTGAATAATTAAATGTCTGAAATGGTCTTAAATGTAGGCACACTGACGATGCTTTATGTAATACAATCAACAAGCTTCAGCCTCTTCATAAACTATAAAAGAGGAGTCAGTCCAGGTGTATCCACTTGTCCATCAGGGTTTGGATGCTTGCATCAGACTTATTTTGCACTTTTAATGAAGAAGAGAAAAGCTCTGAAACACATTTTCATTCCCCCTGTCCTGCTCAGCTGTTTAGAAAATGCTTTATGATGGAGATTTACCCTCCACAGAAAAGGCCAGTGGGAAAACCATTCTGTCCTTATAAGCTGTTCAAAAAAGAGCTAGATTCCTATGGTTTAAAGAAGTATGGACAAGTGCAATGTCTTTCATCAGCTTCTTTAAAGACAAAGCATTATTGTAAGCCAGAACTGAGCAAGAACAGATTATTAAATTGTGGTTCAGGTATGTGGTAATCAAGATCTTGTTATAATTATTTCTTAAACCTAGCATAAATTTTATATTCAATTTAAAGGAGGCAGCAAAGCTATAACTTGTTAGAGAGAGACAGAGAGGGTTAATTGGCTTTCAATTTGTATACTGAAAAAAGCATAAACATAGAAAAAAGAGTAAGAAGAAAAAAGCTGTCTTGGTCACAAGCTCTTTGCTTGTTTCCTTATGCTTAAAATCTGAGGGATGTTTTTCAGTGGAGAAAGTGAGAGAACAGCGCAGTGTGTTTCTCCTGAGAGGCAGTGGGGATGGGATGAGAAGTGTGTTTGCAGAGTGAAATTTGCTTTCAGTATACACACTGTGAGAACCAGATTTCACCTGTTAAAACTGGGCCTTCAGCTACTTGACTTCAAAGTGACCTCAAAGGTGAGTTTAAAATGACTTAGCACACTAGCAGTGAATGATGGGGCGGAGATACCTGCTATTACACAAGATCATTTATGAAAACCTGCTGATGTGGTTTAGACCGGCATTTGGCTCCTGTTTTGAAAACAACTACTATTAAAAACTTGCTGCAATTGGAGTGTTTTAAATCACTGCTCCTTACTCCACTGCATGGTCCTTGGCAAAAATGCCATGAAAAATACCTGGAGATAAAGTGCATACCTGCCTTTGTTGGCTACAGAAGAAACTGCCTTGTTCTTTATTAAATAATCAGCTGCTATTTGATGGAGTAAGATCCCTTCAATAAACTTGAAAGTATTTCCACGAAGAAAGAATAGCAAGCAAATTTTGTAGTGAAACGAGGTCAGGCATTCTGCTTGCCGACGCACACTTGCGCTATTCTGAATGTAATAATACAGGCATTGTTGGGCTTCCTCTTGCTTTAATAAACCATGCCCGTACCAAGCAGTTCAATAAGCACATTAACTGCTATTGTTTGTAGGAATCATGGTGGCTAATGCACAGTCACTTACAAACAGCGGTTTATGATGCCTTGAAAAAGCTTTTAACTAGAAATGTGGCAGTAAACGCTGTGGCCCCAAACACTACTCAGCTGTGACACTAAATGCCTCTGCATGACTGTTCTGAAAGAGCAACTTCAAGTTCATCTGTACCAAGAAGCAAACAATCTATCTGAGAGTCTACATGAATAGAGTATGATGAAATCTGCAATGCCTCGATAAGCAATTTATTTATGGTCACACTTATGATGATGTAAAAATGTATTGTCAGCTATCAACAATTTTACAGGTACTAAAGCCAGTAACTTCTGCGCAGTGAATATTAGAATCACCACTCTATTCACTAAACATCAGTTTTATGATAACCAACATTACCTGAATGGAAAAAAGGCAAAGGGCTGGGTAGTGCCAGTAAGTTTTACTGAAACAATAAGTAATTGGCTCACAAAGGCAGGAAACCATGTGCCTTACGAGAATGAGAGCATTTTGTGCAAATGCATGTGCGTGTGTGCCTGCCTGTTCTCGCTACCTCCAAAGGCTCTGAGCCAGTCGATGGGGAACATGAGCCCTGGGGACATCAATGAAATGCGGGTGTCAGAAGAAAGCCTTTACTCAGCTGCAGAATCAATGGGAGGTGGGGACTGCCGGCTCTACCATCGTGGCGTTTTATTTTAATTTAACTCAAAAAGTATGGGAAACCCAGGTCTGAGACCTTTCCTTGGACTGCAGCCCTCCTACCTGAAAGAAGTCTGGAGTTTTACCACTTCTCAGTCTCTCCTAAAGCCTGGTACAGAGCGGAGGTGGATACACAGGAAACTGCTTTTCCACTTCAGATTTCTACTAAAATGTCTTGTTATTACAACAAACCACTTGATTCAGCAGCACCACTTCACAGGCTTTTTTATAAATAGAGACATTTCCTCTGCCCTGAAGAGCTTACAACCTACACGAGACAGACAAAATAAAGCAAGTCAGGAAAAGTGGGATGAGCAGAATACTAATGATGAAACAGGAGAAGGTGCTGCTTGAAGGTGTAAAATGGGCTAAGGATTAAGATCTTCATGGAAGACAGCTCCCTTTTTTCATCGTTCATCACACTGCCATTGAAACAACCCCCTGAATAAATGAATGAATGAATGCAACAGCAACGTCTGACTTCTGAGGGATCGAAAATGTTCGTTTAACATTTCATTAAATGTTCATTTAAAAAATAATACAAAATCTGTACAATCCAGATTCTGCATGAATGAGAGATTTTGGTTTAAAAATGTAGAAGTGCATGTTTCTCTGCAGAGCTGAAAAGTTAAAATACGCCATTCATTTGTATATGTGGCCAGCGGTGGTCTTGTCAGTACATATTTGAGATTTTAATTCCGATCAAGGTCTGTGCTAATGCATAAAGAACAGGGTTCATTGTGGGCCTAATCCTGTCCCACTGATCTAACTCAATAGGAGTTTTAGCACTGCCTTCAAGTGGTGACTTTTCTACCTAAAATAAGAGAATACAAAATATGATACTGACTCAATAGACACTGGTAAAATTAGGCATACGTATCACTGTGTGCTTAAATACTTTCAGGATCAGGGTCTCTGTCTGTTTTTTTTGCTGTTGATGCCTGGCTCAGATCCTTTTTTAACATGCTGTTACTATCAAAAATACCACACTGGCCACCTGAGTGCATGCTCTAGGGTAAAACCTACTTTTAATTGCTACAAAAACTGCTTTTGTAACATGGTTAAAAGATCAGAGAGACAGTTCTAAGCAGTAATTAAAGTATGTTTAGCAAATACGAAATATTGCTTGGCAGAGGCATGTTTAACACAGACAAGTAGGAAAAACGAATAGCTTTTAAGTTGAAAGCTCTGCCTTATGGACAGAGACCATCTTTGCTCAGTGTCTGTACAACTGCACCAAGATGGCATTGTGGGCCTCTTGGTTCTGTAGGACAAAAAAAAAAAGACTAGAAAGAAGGAGATGGTGTCCTCTGTTAGGTAGCAAAAGTGAAAATACTGGAGTCACACCATGCATTTGGCAGGGTGGTATGGCCCTCTACAAAAGCCTGGTTCATCAGAGGTATCTCAGGAATTTGTCCTAATAAGCTAAAAATATGTATAAATGATGTTCTTTGACTCACAGTAGTGTCTACTATCAAGCTGTAAGAAGAACACTGACTGGCAAAGAACAATGAAACCTCAGACAGAAATTCCAGATCTTGCCAGATTCTCCTGATGATTACTATTATGCGTGGTGATAGCAAGAGATGCACTGTTTTATCTATTTTATGTCAGTAAAAAATAAATCACCAAACTGCAATCACTTTAAACCTAAATACATAGACAGCAGCCTACGTGGGTTCATGGTATCAGCCTCATATTCCTCATTCTTTTAATTTTTTTGTTTTGTTTTGTTTTTAAACACTGAATGCATCCAGATCTACAATGCTCCAGCTACGGACTTGTAGGCCATCAACTACAGGATAAGGGTGTCGGATATATCACTGAATGCTGAAATTCAGTGGAGCATGCAGAAGCATCTGGCAGCTGGGAAACCCTAGAAGTGCTTGTCATCGGAGGAAGAGAGGGGAAAACCAGTCCTTCTGACCCCTTCATACCCATCATAACCCCAGGCCCTATTTTTAAATGAGGAATGTGGATCCCGAAGCGCCTGGGACAGGCTCCACACCTGCTGGCCGCACGGCTGCAGCCTCAGAGAAATACGGGCGCCAGGGCAGGGATGGAATGGAGACGGGAGATGCCGCTTGGCCTGCTCCACATAGCGAGCTTAACCTCGGGGTTAAGAAGTCCCTCTCCTCCCAGATCAAATCCGGGCAACGCCGTGCCATCGCCTTTCATCCTTCAATACTGACAGGAGCTTAAGAGGGAGATGCCGCTGAAATGCAACACGTACAGGTCACTGAAAATTGGCATTGATGTGATATCCTGCTCCGAACATGGAGAAGCAACGTCCCTCGCCTACCACGAGGGCTTCTGGCAGCCAGGGACTGTGCCCAGGGGGGGCCTTCGCCTGGGGCACCCACCCCAGAGCCCACCCTGAGGCCTGCCCAGGGCTCGCTCCCAGCCGCCAGGCTCTGAGACCCCCTCACGGCAGCCCCCGTCCTGGCCGCCCCTTCCCGCCGCTCCCAGGCCCTCGCTTCCCGCCACCCGAAGGCCCCACGGGCGAAGGGACCCTGGAGAAGGACAAGACGCGACTGACAGCTTCTCCGCCAATAGGAGCCGCGGGTTCGGCAGCCGACAGCCAATCGCTACCCGAAGTGGGTCTTAAGCAACCAAACCCTCCCGCCTCTCCCCTGAGGGAGGGGAAGATGCGGGTGGCCGCCATCTTGTGTGTGGCATCCCCGCCCTTGCCTTTCTCCTCTTTACGCGCCCTTCCTCCGCCGGCCGCTCTCGGCAGCGCGCCGCAGCGGTCCATCCCCGAATGGCGGTGGCGAGGGCAGTGGTGGCAGCGCGCCCTCTGCGCCGAGTCACCAGAAGGGGAGGCGGAGGGACGCCGCGCTCAAGATGGCGCCGGGCGGCGTCCCGCTGGCGCGGGCGGGCGCGCGTGGCGGCGTGCGCGGGTGACGTCAGGGCGCTCTGGGCATGGGCAGGTGGAGCGGGCAGGCAAAGTTTGGCCGGCGGTAGCGGGAGGCGGCGGCGGAGGCGGCGGGGCTGCGGGAGCCGCTGCCGGCAGAGCT
>VXAL01007865.1:552390-567697 GCA_013399475.1 Chauna torquata
GGGGGTCTGGGTGGCTGGGGTGCTCCAGGCCACCCCTGGGTGTGTGGGGGTCTGCTCCCACTCCCCCCACTCCCATCACAGAGGGGCTGTGGGTCTGCCCCCCACGGCAGAGGTGTGGGGCAGGCAGGGGGGCACCCTCATGGCCAAGGGGGTGCCCTGGGGGCTCATCTCCCTTTGCTGGGGACACCAGGGCCAGCCTGTCCTCCCTCTGCCCGGGGGCTGTGAAGCGGTGCCTCCCTTATTTCTGCATCGCCTCCCAAAATCAGATGCGCTGGGCGGGAGGGTGTCTTCGCAGCGAACTCCACCACTGGCCTAGGCTCTCTCCTTCCAGAGCAGCCTCATTCATTTTGGGGGGCGATTCCTCCCCGTATGGCACCCAGCAGTTTCAGAGCTCCACGTTGCTTTGGTCTGTTCGGGGGACAAGGGATTTTTGCAGTGCCACCATCAAGCCTTTTATCCTGGGTTTTTGCTGCTGTTGTGAATTTTCATTCATTGTCCTCTCGGCTTGAGGCCCCAGCCCTTGCTCTCCATTAAATGATTTTTTCACTCTCTCCTCACTTCAAACTGCACAGTTACCAAAGGCCTCCCGCTGTACTGATTTATTGGCTGTCTCAACCATTTTGTTGGGGTGTGCGTTTGAGGGATACGTTGCTCTAGGGCGAGTATGTGACACATCTGAGGTGGTGCCACAGGTGACTCTAAGGTCAGTGCATCTGCTGTCACTCTCCGGAGGCAGGAAATAAAGCAGGAGGTGGCAGGGCAGGCTCCCAGCCAGAGGCTTTTAGGAAGGAGGTAAATTTTTAGTGTAATCTTTGTGGAGTGCTTTTATTTGAAGTTTATAAATGATGTAGTGGTATTGTGTCCAGGCCTTCCATCTCTGCCTAACAGGGAGACTGGCTTTCTGTTAACAAGGGTGGGAGAGTTTGGGAAAATGCTGTTTTAAGAGATTAAATTCTTGGCATTGTTTAAAAGTAGGAAGGAACTCAAGCTATGGAGAGGGGGGGAAATCCTTCTGGAAATCCCTGTTGCTCCCTGGGATCAGGCTTTGTCCTCTGCAGTCGCTCAGTGGGAGCAGCGGTGCTTTAGGAAGGAGTCGAGCTCCTTATAAAGGAAGGTGTAATCCTGCAGATCAGCCCTCTAAACCTCCTTTGGAAAATGTGCCCTGGGGAGGATGGTGTTCAGTGTCTTGGAGGAGCAGGAGATAAAGGTGCGGGGAGGCAGGGGGACAATGTGCCACTGGGCTCCGAGATCCCCGGGAAAGGGAGCGGAGTGCGTGCGAGTGGGACGCCTGCGAAGGGGTGCTCTGGTAGCAGGGATTTGGGTTTAAGTATCCAACGCTGGGAGCAGAAGGGCAATCTGCCTCTTTGTAGCTGGGGAGAGAGTGGGATGGGAACAAAAGGGAATGCGAATGCACTTCTGCTCTTAGGAGAATTTGCTGCTGGAGACGCACATCCTACAGCCTAAAAATATCAGGAGGAGGACATAGCTGTGTCGTAGCCTCACAGTCGCTCACCGAACTTGGGAAGAAATCGGGAAAGAAGTATTTCATTTCTTCCATGTCTTTCCCCTGTCCCTGTGTAAACTGAGTTTCTGGATGTCATCTGCTCATTGAAAGATTGTGTTGGCATTCTGGAGTGGGATGGAGTGTACACTGAAATGTGTATATTGCAAACATATGGTTTCTCTTTTTAACTTCGCCATCCCCGCCCCCCTTACTCACTTCAAACATTGGTGTGTCTGCCAGCGGCCTGGATGGAGATGTGACGCAAGTTTCCTAGCACGTATATGATTTGTGGGACAAAATGTCACTGTGTTAACTGAGCTGGATTGCTTTGCCTCCTGCTTCGTGTCTCCTGTAAGCCTCAAGGGATTTTTTTGAGCTCTCTTTACTTCTGTAGAGCTGTAAAAGTCTTTCAGCAGGGAACAAAGAGAGGACCTGGTGTGGAAAGTGATGAACCTTGCACTGGTGCTTTTAAAGGATTTAACTTGTTTCCTGATGAAAAATGTTGCTCTTGAATTTAGAGTCCACCATTCAGTATGTTCCGAGCACAGCTATTTTTCCACATCAGAAAAAAGGAAATCCATGAGTAGTCTAATTCCTTAATTTGTGCTGGTTTTGCCTGAAAATAGCAATGTGTGGCTTTCGTTTAACATGGAAGGCTCTATACCGTTTCAGTGCAGGAATCAAAAGAGCGCATTTTCTAGTTGCAAAGAGAACTTCTTCTGTAAAACTGCCCAACTGATTCTGGCTAATTTAAAAAAAAAAAAAAAATTATTCATAAGTGGAGGTGACTCATGTCATTATAAAGGTATGGATTAATGTCTGCATTTATTATGCTTGCTTAGTGGTAGTGAGTGATGCTGAGTAGCCTCTGTAGGCTTAAATAACTTACATTACACTGAATCAAGGAACCCTGCTCAGGATCAGAGCCCGACTTTCACTTCCAAAAAGGATAAAATGGAGGTGGGGGCAGAGGAGACAAGTTGTAAAGTATTTCTGTGGAACGTACGCACAGAGCAGCGTTAGTGTTTGCAGATGAATACTGCCTCTGGAGATGTCTAAATTTTCATTTTAAAAGAAAAAATGTAGCCTGTTTTGGTGGTTGTGAAGGTGGTCTTCCAAGCGTGGACTGCGTACAAATCACGGCAGTCATCTTTTCGAACCCTAAAAAAAAAAAAAAATTAGACCTCATGCTGCTTGTGCTGCTCAGATACTCACTCATGTGGGTTCCCTTGCATCTCACAATTCCTGTTGGAAAAGCTGGTAGTGATAGTGAAGTTGATTGGAACTGGGTCATTCTCATTTTGCTACTTTTTGGGAAGACAAGAGTTGTGCTGGCTGTGGCCACTTGGTTTAGTAGCATCCTCTTTGCTGTGAGCAGTGTGCCAGAAACAGAAGATAAATTGGCAGTGGGAATTCTGTCTTGCTGCGTTTCTGTGCCCTTTTTCCCCTGGCAGATTCCTTCGTAGTGATGAGGACGACACAGGCTGAGTGAACAGATGTGGTGGGAGTTTCTTCTCCCCTCAGAAATCAAACTTAAATTGAAAATTGATGTGAAGATTTACTAAAAGATTAGTTTTTTTTTTTAATGACTGTGGCTTGTGTAGTTTTAGAGTTGGGCTTTGTCCGTGAACACGTTGATCTTTTGGAATTTAATGTTTAGATTTCTAGCCATGATTTTTGCAAGCTGTACACGTGAGCATACATATGCCTATGTGGGAGCAATTTTCTTCTACAGATATGTAGGAACTTCTTGAGAGTTAAGATTTCTGCTTCCCCAAATTTTGTCAAAATATCTGCGGTCACCCATCCTGTGCTTGGGTAGCTGTCTCGTGTACTCAAAACGCGCAGCCACTGAAGAAAGGGCAACCTGTAAATACTCACCAGGTATGACTGAAGTCTTTGTATGGAAAGAGGGAGGTGAAGTGGGAGATGCTTGTCCGAGGATAACTTTTTGGATTTTGAAGCACCGTGGTGTTGATTCTTACCCACGAGTCCTACATACTAGTTGCAGCCAATTTCGTACGCCTAACTATTTTACACCCATTCAACAAAAAATGTTACACTCTATAAAATATAACTGCTTGAAAACTAAATTGAGCATTTAGACTTCAGTCTTCACACCATATGTTTTGTTTTAGCGTTTCCGCATTGATTCCTACTCCTCCCCCCAAGCCCAGCCAGACAAATCGGTTCCTACAGCATATTCCCGGTATTCAGGCTGGTTGATTCACTTAAATGCTTGCTTTATGTGCGCTTTGTCAACTTTTTCCACTTAAAGTTGCTAGAAGAGCCTTTTTGTTGTAGTGTATTATGTTAAAGTTTATATAAAATTAACTTTGGGCAAATGCAGCTCTGTTTGGAAGTAAGTAGATTGTTAGCAGTCATTCGTGACACTTGGTCTGCTTGGGCACTGACATGGATGATTCTGGGTACCTTACTCAGCTACTTGGGCATAGGCAAATGTATCTTCTTGCTTTTTACTGAGTGACTCAATAGCCAGGTTACTCACTTCTGCATCCAGACTGCCTTTGAATTCTTGGCACGTCTCGTTTCTTTAAGACCTTTGATACCATCGCTTACAGAATAGGGCTAAACTGAGTCATTCTCTTGGGAAGCGAAAGCAAACGGTGTTTAGTTGTGCGTGTGTTTTGTGTAGTGTTTGTTGTTTGCTCTCTGATACGGAGGAGGATAAACGAAGGAGGATAAAATGGACAGGGAAGTGGATTGAGGAGGCAAAAAAGACAAGCAGTGGTGAAGGAGGCTGGCTGGAAAAAGTACATCGTTATTATCGAAGCAGCGTGGCAGCCCTTCCTGCTGATCTGAGGGGAGGGCTGAGATGGATCCCGCTGCTTTCAGCTCTTCTGGGGTATTAAGAAAAAACATATGGGGTGTTTCATGTGGAAGTAGTTCACACTTTGCCGTGGTTGGTTTCTGTGTGGCAGTTGCTTCCAGTGCTGCCAGGTTCCTGGACCGGTTAGTGTTTAACACTTCAATTTCTCAAGAAAACCATTTAAATAATTTCAGTTTACTTCAAATATTTTGGCTAGTGCTGGGAAATTTGGATGTGCTGTGCTCCTGAGCACACCTAAGGGGTGCATATGCTGGCTGACAAATGTGTGCCCTAGAGGCTTGTTCCATCTGCAACTGCTGAAATCTTGGAGAGAATCAACTCTCCCCAGAATGTTCGTCTATTTAAACTTGGCAGCATCTATTTTATCTGAGTGTTAGCAGCTTGCCCACCAAGCCAGTGTCTAGAGATATAATCGTTTAATAAAAGTTGGAGCTGTTTAAAATGATGGGCAATAATGCTGGTTCTTATTGCTAATTGTGTTAGCAAATTACTAAAAACTGCATTTTGGTCAAATTTTCATGGAAGATTTCCCTTAAAATGCACGATATCCATTGTAAATCTCTGCAGTAGTAAATTTAGCTGTGGACATGCTAATGGGGTGCTTGTAAGCTGGGCGTTATTAAACTTTCTTAATAGGAAGAGACAGACTTCAGAGCTTTGTGGGTGTAGAAGAATAGCTGTGGAGCACTGGAATTTGGTGTTACAAAATCTTTGAAATATCAGGATCCTGGGACTTTCCGGATGAGTTTAGCCTATTATCCTGCACTCCCTTTGGAATCAAACGGCTGAGATGCAGATACAAAGAGCTTGGCTCTCAGAGCTGCAGCAGTTTCCTGTGACTTCACCTAAGGGAGTTCGGCCTTGACATTTCTCAAAAAATCAAGCTCCGTGTATCTTTCCGGCAGTCACGCAGGAAAGTCTTGGAGGGAGGGTTAGGTCCCAGGCTGACAGGCGGTCCAGGCTCTTTGCCATAAGGTCAGCTCTCCCGGCGTGTGTGAGATGTGGATGTGGTACCTCTGATGTGCAAAATTAAGCATGTGCTGATGAAGGGAGCCTTCTGAAGAACACAGTCAAATTCTTCTGACTCAGATAAGATAAAATCTGTACACCAAATAGTATAAATATGGCTAAATGTCATAGGGTTACAGGTACCAGACAGGGTCCGTGATGTAGCTTCAGTATTTCTCGTGTTCCTCTCATGCAGAAGTATAAACGAGGAGACCAACCTTGGTATGGGATTCGGTTAACTGAAATTTTGATCTGTTAGGTTGTCTGGGTGCATCGTCTGCCTTGAAACACTGCTAATGCCTGGGGTTCTCGCGTTAGCCATCACAGCCTGCGTGTCCCTTGTTTCTAACCAGATAATGCAATCCCATCACATAATACAAGCAGGTGGGGATTTGTGGTGATCAAAAGTATAAAATGGAAAAATCCTGTATTTTTTCACCCATGTTCAATAGCTGCAATATCCAGCAACGTTTTTTTCAAGCCACTTCTTTTACCACTCCCCAAGGTTCTTGAAGATCATTGTTTCCTCATGTGAGTCACTGCACACAGATTTTTTTTTTTTGCTTAACACAGATTTTTTTTTTGCAAGCAAGAGAAATTCCACACTGAAAAAAGAAATTTGGTTATGTATCAACCTCTACCAAACCAGAGACTAATCTGCCTTGCAGGGATTTCTTAGACCTCTTCAGTTCTGTGCACTCGGAAGTCTGCAGGGGATGGCTGTCTTCAGCAAGTCTTAAAAGCTTCACAAATTCTGTCTGTGAGTGAAATGCAGAGTAAATCCAGAGCACTGAATCACTTTTTCACCAAATCATCAAATTAGCTGAAACTTCCCTCCATACATCCATTAAAGTTTTATTCTGGATGCACTGCATGCTTGTGAAACAACACATTGACTATCTTATAACTCGGTCAAATTGAAATGCATTTTTGCTGGAGTACAGAAAAGCTCTTGTGAATGAGGTTTTAGTTTCTTGCCAAACTTCAATTTTCTGCCCCATCCGTTTTGTCTCAAGAGCTCCTGGGTTGGTTGGATGGGGAAGAGGGAGAAGAGAGGGGGGGAAAAAAAATATTTCACTTCTGAAACTGGTAAAACACTGTTTCGTGCTAACCTGACTTCATAGCATTCTCCCAGATGAGTATTTCCTTCAGGCAGGAAGTGAGCCTATGTAAATTCATCCTGGAGAGAAAAGGTACAAGCAGCTGTAAAAGAGAAGTGTGAGTTGAAATACTTCAGTGATCATCTCTTACTGTAGTAAATTCTCCTTGGGTTTTGCAGACTTTTTACTGCTTTGCCGCCACAAACTCTATTCTTTTTACTGCTAGCACCTTGCTATTAATAAAGCTGTGTGGGAGGATGCTGTGTTCGTTTCCTTTTCATCCATCCACAGAATTGAGAATAAAAACTGCAGAGTGAAATTTTGACCTCGGGAACCCCACTGAGTCTTCTGGGGAGATGTGAGTGAGCACGTGGTGCTGTGGTATCCTCTGCTAGCATACGGTGTGGAAGACTTTAAGCTGCCTTTTGTCTTAGGTCGGAGTTAATTGACAAATTTTGCAGTTCATTAGAGGCGAGAGTGTTGTCAGATAGGAAAATGTCTAAAAATTAGTTGTGAATGTGGAATTGTATTGAAATGTTTGTGGTCAGGGAGTGAGATTATTGCATCTTGTGGAAATTCAAGATACGTTTTGTAAAACTGTTTTCTCCCAAACACTGGATGAAGGCTCTGTAGTTGTTGCTGGATAGGTTGTGCATTTTCATATTTGATTAGGTCTAAGGCTCCTGCTCATTTTTGGTCTGCAGTGGATTAGAAATCCATTTTCTTGGGATCCAGGGTTAATTCCAGCTCTCTGAAGAGGAAGTTTGGAAAACAGTGCACAGTGGTAGAAAATGATGGCATTTGAAAAGTGAGAGAGCAAGTTAATGGCTGTGGGATGAGAGCACTTGCAGAATATTTTTCTTAAGAAAATTAGCTGGCTGTGCTCACAGCTGAGACCTGTTGAGGTGAGTGGGGCAGTTGAAACAGCAGTCTTCATTTCAGGCTGTCTCCAGCTTCAGGCAGGCAACACAACATTAGGTTATCTTGATGGCTGAAAACTCGTAAATTAAAGACGACACTTCTTGTCACAGAGTAAACACCTTTACTGTGAAATCCCCAGGAACGGATTTCATTATGTCAATTTTCAGAACAAAAATAGAAAGCTACTGTCACTTATGTCACTGAGACAGAGCTAGAAAGGACTCCCTGGGTCATGGAGTCCAGTTCCCTGCTATTGCAGATGCCAAATCGTATAATCCCTATAGCAAATTAATGAATGCTTGCGTTTGAAATGGTGCATGGGGGAATTACGGGCACACGTTCGATTAAACACTCAAATCTCCGTGTGACCCTGTCATTGCTGTATGAAACAGCTGCTTAATGGATTCTCTATGACAGTGGGAAGGAACAGTGCCTTCTCTTTTATAGCCTGCATCTATAGCTTGGTGTTTTCCTTATGCTGCTCACTTTACAGTCAGGCTCTATCAGCAGGAACACTGGCAGTAAAGGCATGGGAGAGCTGCAGCATGGCGTTTGTGTCATCTCCAAACCTCAAGTGCCTTGGCTACGAACGTCTTCTGATTTGTGATTCCTTAAGATCTGCCAGTGGAAATTGAGTCCTTTGGAAACTTGGCATGTTAGATGTCCTCACCTGCAAGAACTTCACCTCCTAGGCCGCTTCTTTGTGGACTTTTGTGTCTCTGACCTTGTGAGTTAGTGCACCAAGCAAGTTGAAAGCTAAGGCCGTAAGTTCCATACCTTCACTATGGTAAGAACTGTCAGAGAGGATGCCAAGTGCCGTCTAATAAATGCCTTGGTATTAGCAGCTAAGAAATACCTTGATATTGACTTCCAGCAAACTGTACTTCCCTGGAAAAAGTGTCTTGAGCATGAACTGTTTTCCTGTTGAACAACTCATCAATGGAAATCTTTATTTGAACTGCTGAGAGTCTGATGGACTAGCAGCCTGAGGCACAGGTATTTGTCCAGATCCTAAGATTCTCATTACTGTTGGTTAAAGAATGTAATTTTTAACCAGTGGGCTAATCTTGTGTGCTGAACACACTAATAGATGCAGAAGAGACTTGTTAGATCATGCTGTTCCCTGAAAAGAAAGGATAATGTCCTTCAAGAGAGGACATATCAGATACTTAAAAGCTTATTTACCTAAAATAGCCACTGTACTATCAAACATCTGCACTGTATGCAGACAGATTGTTCTGTTTAGTGGAATCCTGGCCAAATAAAATATCCTCTGCAGCTGACAATTATAGTTGAGACAGAGTTCAGAGATAAAGGTTGGGAGGGAAGAAAGGACAATGCTGGCTTGGCTACTGTACCAGGGCTGTGTTTCGAGCCTTGGTAATACCCGATGACAGCCAGCATGATATTTACATTGCTGCATATGCCATGAAGACAACTGACAGTGATTAAAAGGGAAGGATCAACCTTCTCCAGTAATATTGCTGTGTTTGGAAATGAGATGTTCGAGCCTGCTTTCCATCGTGTAGAATTAACACTGCATAGCTGCAGTGCCCTTTAAATTAGCCAGAGATGCTGGCACAAAATCAAATAAATATAATTGGTTTCAAACTGAAAATCTAATTTAGGCATGCTAATAGCATCTTAAGTAAATGTGGCAGGTCACGCAGGACTTGTGTAACGTGCCCTGGGAGCTTACTGTAGTTACTGACCTGGGGAAAGTGGTCTCAGAGGCCGTTCCCCAAATCACCTGGGCTCCTCATGGCAACTGCCGGGCGTTTGTATTTTCTGGTGAGGTTCTGGTTTCTGCCCTGCACACCCTCACTGTGTCAGTAGCATTTCCATCCATTTCTCGAGGTGGACTTCAGGTTAAATCACACCTGCTTAAAAGTATGCTGGGGGTGAGTGCTGGTTCAAATGCAAAGCAATTGAGGTGTTGTGGGGGCTGCAGGACGTTAGGTGTACAGTCACAGCAGTCCCCCCGGCCGTCGCGCTCTCCCTTGCTTTGGTGTTTGCATTGGAAAGGTTGCGGAGAACATTAAATAGGCTGAAACTTGCACCTGTTAATTCTCCTCTCCTGATACTACCTGTGTCTGTTTTCTGTCTGTGTCCCTTGTTCCAGTGAGGAGTCCTGTGGCTGCTTGCTGGGTGCAGCACCGCTTGGCGGCAAGGAGGCAGCGTAAAGCCTGGCTCAGCTGTGTGTGGTATAAACCAGTCTGTAGGGGAAGCAGCTAGTTCATCGGCGAAATCTAATCGCAGAGTGACTCGGTGACAGTTTTATTGGACGCCTTGCTGACATGCTTCACATGGCCAATCCTGTTCCGTGTCCTCCATTCCAGTCCTGGCCTGCATTATATTGACAGGCCAACTGTTTTCCCAAAACTGTTACACCTGCTGGAGGTGTAAGTCTGTAAGGATTCCCAACCTGAATGTTAGCTGACAGTGGGAACACAGGTGATGTTTTTCTGTGTTCAGGGCCTTAGATATTGGAAGAGTTTCCAGAGAACGATGTGGGGTGGAGTAGAAATTTCCATAAGACTCCCCTTCATTTCTGCAGAAAGCTGGGCATGGAGTCGTGCAGTTACAGTAGCTAGCTCTCACAACAGGTTAGAAATAGGAGACTCATTTATTTATAACATGGAGTTGGGTGGGGGTCATGGGGACATGTACCAAGCTGTGGCTGTTGCCAGTCAGTAGCTGATGGCTCTGAAAATGCTGTCAGGCTTCTTATAAGTGACTGGGTATAGGTTTGTATTCTTCCTTTTGAGCCTGAGAACTGAATTAAATTGCTGGGCAATAATTATTGATGCTGCAGAACGGCTGTTTCTGTATGGATGGACCACTGGAGGGGAAGCATGTTTAAACAATGCTGGCAACACAGCCTGATCTTTACTGGGTTGCCATTGCTCTCCATGGTACACAGAGCATTAGGAGTCTTGAAAAAGACATTGTCTTACATGGACAGAAACCTCTGAGCTCCAAGCACAATGCTTTCTAGTGGCACTGTCAACAGCAAGAGCTCTCAAGATGGAAAATAACTCACTGTCAGCAAGTTTACATGCAGTTCAAATATTTTGGCTGTATTTCTTGTATTATAGCTGAGTTTGTGAAATCTGCTTTTCATTTTCTGAAATTCTTTGAACGTGCTGGATTAATGCTGGAGTATTAGTTGTGTGTTGGCCACTGCAGGTACTAACATGAAATGATTGAGGAAAGGTTCTCAAGCTTTGGGAAAACATGTAATTGAGTTTGAGAGAAATCCTTTATACGTGAGTACTGCTTGAAATAAATGGCCTTGCAACTTGCACAGAATTGCAAACTACCTGAGCTCTGGCTAAAATGACCAAAGGTCATTACAAAAAGATGCACCTGCAATTTAAATGAAACAACCATAGAATTTCACAAGCAGTAAGTGTGCTTTGTCCTGTTCCTCCTGCCAATTATTTCATTAGAAGGTCTAGACTGTAGTTGTCAGACACGCTGGTGAGAAATAGAGGAATCATTTGTACTTAATTCCGAGCCTGGACACATTGCTTCCCTTTCTCAACTTGTGTTGTCCAGCATGTGCCCTGTCTCTTAGTGTACGTGCAGTCACCTGTGACTTGAACCCAGCTAAATGTTCGCAGCTGTTGACTGTGCGCAGGGGGAGACCAAAGGAGGAATGAATGTGCTGCGTTCAGCGATGTGAGTTATGCCATATCGAAGGGGTGTGTGTGGTATTTTGACATTGACCACATGCAAATGCATGTTTTATAGAATAATTTCTTTAAAATGGGGTCGAGCTGTTCTTTTTAAGCTTTTTCATCAGAAATAAGAGGGTACTTACTCTCTTGTAAATGCGAGAGTTCAGCTACTACACCTGTCTGTAGGGCTGCTGCGCACACCCAGTGCAGGTGTCCTCTCACGCAGTGCGAGGGGTGTCTGTGTCTGTGTGTGTGTGTGTGTGTGCTGTGATGTAGTCAATGGGGGTTGCTGTTTTTCCTCCACCCCCAATATAAACTTCAGAATTGGCTTCCTCTCAACTCTTCAGTTAAATCTGCTTTTGTTTTTTGATTTTGCTTATGCTTCTTCGTTATAATTTATGACTTACTTCTTCCTTTCACTGTATTAACCTTCTTTCCCTCTTCCCCACTCGGTATCTCTTCCCCCTAGTGTAGATGGAATGCAGCATGGCTGGAGTTAGGAGAGTTAACACCAAGTTAAGTGAGCGGGGCCGTGCTGGTGCAGTGCGGGGAGCTTCCCGGGGGTGGGTGCGTGTGCCCTCCCTGTAGCACTGTGGGACGGGAGCTCCGCTCACTCAGGGGGCTTTGTGGCTTTTTTTGGTCATCCTAGCCATGGATTGCTCTGCTGCTGCTTTAGGTCCCTGTGGGCTTTCCAGCCAGACACACAGCAAAACCAGCTGAATTCTCCCTTCCTGGCTTCACTCACGGTGTTTGTAGCAGCGGCATTCAGCACCGGCTTGCTGTTTGGGTTCACTCTAGAGGCACCTGAGTGACCTTCATGGTGGTTCAGGGCTGTAACTTCACTTCTGGCACTGGTAATGTTTGTGACACTCTTCCTGCAGTACTTGCTGAGCAGGTGACTGACTCTTCCCTGTGCAAGCTTTCTCCTCAGTGTGGGTGAGCATGGCTTTTTTTCCACTCATTGACAGTGCTAGGACTATGTCTCTGTCCCATTATGAATTCCCTTTGGTTTTATTAATGCTATTTGTAATTGTCAGTGTGGATTAGATCATCTGTTTCGTAGTAGGAACTTGACAGGCAGTGGGGAGGTAGCTTGAAGAACTATGGCCACATTCAAGGACCATTAACGCTGCATTACTTCTCCCTTCCTGAATCATGAGGTTTGTGCCCGGAAGGCCTTTGACATCCAGTGGACTCTTGTGAAGTCCTGCTTGGAGAGTAAGGAGTATTCCCACCCCATACTGGGCTGGCTGCAAATTCGAGCGTAGGCTTTTTTTTCTAGCTTGTTCTTAGAAGTGGCTCATCCTTTGAGGGAGGACTCATCTCTCACCAGATACCTCAAATAAGATGGAGAAAATACAGGCACAACTTCGCCTTCACAGCAAATGGACCCAGCAGTGCACAATCAGTCTCAATTTGTAATCTGGTGTTTAATTTCTGGTTTAATTAGATCTGCATCTGCCCTGTGCTCTTGCAGAATGCTTAAGAAATACTATTCCCAGTCTTGCAGCTTCTTGTTTTATTACTGTATTGTCCTTGGAATGAGTAACCACAAAGCAGAGCTCCTACAGCTATTTGGCATGAGGTTGCCAAAGAGCTGAAACATCCAGAGATATGGTTGCTGTTCCAGGGCCTGCACTGGCAGACGTGAATACTGAGTCTCAGTGTTATAAAGCATCAAAGGTCCTGGACTTTGGGTGTCCTGTCTGTGAGATCTGGAGTGAGGACCATTAATGTCAGGCCTGGAGACCTTAGTGTATGTGAGCGATTCCGTAGCTGGATATTCCTGTTATAGATGTGTAATCCCATGCAAAGATGTGGAGTGAAGCAAACTGTCATCTTGCTGCTTCTGCAGCTAATAATGACAAGGTGTGAAGGACGTTGTTTATTTGCATGGGTCTGAGTTTTGGTGATTGAGCTTAAAAGTCAAAGGTTGACCTCTTAGACTATTTAGGGTGGGACCCTGGTGGGAAAAAAAAGGTCTGTACAGGCAGGACCACAAAATCTCAAAGGCCAATGTGTACAACTGTGCTTTGGTTCTTGTCCACTACAGATGTCAGCAAAAGTTAAAGATTTCCATCAGGATTCTGGGTAAAAATGTAAATATGTGAAAAGGAGAGCTGTGTTGAGAAATAGCTAGAAGAAATGGCTCTTCCAAGACCCAGGGTATTTGGGAGAGTTGATGGTCAGGTTCTTGGGCCATGTGCTGTGTTGCCGTCCTTCTGATGCAGCACGGTCGTGTTGGCTGCCCAGCGAGAGAGCCTCCTCAGCCTGAGAGATACCACTGTTTTTAGGCCTCGAGGCAGCATGAATACAGCCACTCATACCCAACTCATGTCTTGCTGCCTGGAGGCTGGCAGCAGAGCCACTTAACCAGGGTTAAGTTTTATTTGTTATAAAAAAAATAAAAAGCACAAATCCTCATGCTGTTTTTTCTCGATCTTCCAGTACCTCCCATGCAAGCTTCCTTTCTAGAAGTGCTACCCCAGCTATCACACAGTATATGTGGCTAGTCTCATTCCTTATTTACTTTTATGGACAGAAAGAAAAGAGTGTAGACTCACACTGGTCATACTGGAAGCATTTCAGGAACAAGGAGACACAAGCAGTGGTGATTTCCACGTGATAAGGTAGAATGATATGCTCCAAGTCAAATGCATGTAAAAGCACTCCTGGTAATATACCCTTTGCTCTTTCTTCATAAAAATAGGTTCCAGAGCCTGGTGCACAGCGAACTGGTGTCTGGTATCTCAGGCAATATATCAAGTTGAGCTGGACCTGGCTGAGGTACAGGAAAGCTGCGAGGTGCAGCAATTCATGGCAGTACCTAAATAGTGGTGGTCTCGCAGCCTAGGCCTGGAGTGGGAAGATAGTGGTGGGTAATGCCTGTGCTTTCATCCTGTCTGGTATGCTGCGTTTGACAAAGCAAATGTGTAGGTAAGGGGCGTAAGAAAGAGCGTGTATGGAGTTAACGTAGGGTTTCCCATTTTCTGCTGTGCACAGGTTAAGGATTTCCTGTCCCGGAGCCTGCATCTGAGCTGTTGTGCTTGATGATTGCTGGTGGGCTTTTGGTGATGTATTTCGTGCAAAAACTTTAGTTTACTTTTTGTTAATCACCAGCATATTTCTTTGGTTGGCATAACCAGCAGGGTGCAAGATAAACCCTTTCAGAGCTTTGGCGAGAGCCCACAGAGCTTGGTTTTGAATTTTTATTTATTTATTTTTTACCTGAAACTGGATACCTGGAGCCTGAAAGCTGTTGCTTGGTCCAGAGCACTCTTGTAGCAAAGTGTTTTGTGTGCATTGTTCATAAGAGGAAAACCCAGGGGCACAATTATAACCAGTGCCTGCGTCATGAGCAGCTTTCTGGCACTGCGCTCCAGATAGTGGAGGATGGATTCCAGATCTCGCTTAAAAATAGAGAGCTTGTGCTTGTGCCAGGGAATGGCAAAAGGAGAGGGCAGATTATGCAGAGGTGTTCGGCTGAGCCTGATCTCATGCTGAAGGAGACTTGGGAGCATGACTTACGGGCAGGCTGGGAGAGCTGGCTTTCTTCAGCCTTGGAAGAGAAGGCTAAGGGGGGATGTTCATGTCTTCTGCTATCTATCGGGAAGCTGCAGAGAAGATGAAGACTTAAGAGGTGCACAGTGAAAGTACAAGAGGCCACAGATGCAAGTTGCAACACTGGAAAGGCTGATTAGATAGCAGGAAAAAAGCTTTACAGTGTGGGTGGTCAAAGACAGGAACAGCCAAAGAGACAGTGGAATATCTATTGTTAGAGACGTTCAAGATCAGACTGAGTTTGCTGCTGAGGAACCTGATCTAACTTGAGATAAAGCTCTGCTTCCAGCAGGAGAGTGGACTGGAGACCTCCAGGGGTTCCTTCCAACCTAAATTATCCCATAATTCTCCAGTAGATTGAGTGCTGTGAGTTGAGGTATTGGGTGGCTGACTGGAGATGAGAAAAGGGATTTTTGTCATGATAAATGTAACTGTCATTTGTAACATCCATTTGACCTTGGAAGAGCACGTTTCCTCTATTGGGAGGAGCTGATACTGCGTTAAGATGAAGACTGATGCTCTGAGGAAGATGTCTCCTGTTGGCTGAAGCAGCTGAGTTACTGAAGAGGCAAGTTTTCCCATCTCCTAGGGTACTGAAACTCCACACAGTTCCCAGTAGTGGGATGGATTGGACAACACTGTATGCTGAGCATTCTGTGTAGCCGATTTAAATCCTCAT
>VXAL01007865.1:567733-624293 GCA_013399475.1 Chauna torquata
GTTCTCTAGCCAGGATTTGATGTTTGTCTTGTGATCATTTGGCACGACTGTTCCCTCTGCTTAAGCAGATGTCTTTGCCAAAAGGACCTCTGGCTTCGATTGCATGCGTCTGGGAAGAGGCATCAGTGTAATTCATCCCAGTCTTACTGGGAGAGCTGCAATGTCATTATGTGGCTGCAAAGATGACATTTTCTTTTTAGTTGTTACCTTTGGAAACAAAGTGTATGTGAACATGCTCTGTGTGCAAGTCAGTCCCCTTCTACTTTTCCAAATAGTCTTGAAATAATTGATTTCCATAAACTTTGACAGATCTCAAAGATGTGTGTTTTTTTTTTTAAAAAAAGCTTCATATAAGTTATGTGACAGCAAGTGACTGCACAGAAGAGAGAACGTCCAACCTACCTTGAAGGCTGGAGGTGGACTTGAGCAGTCCCACCTTAAGGAGAAGTTTCGGCTGGAGCTCTGGATGCCGAGCGTGGTCACTCGAGGAGCATGGATCCAAAGGAGATGTGTATGACCCAGGGAAATCAGGCTTCAGTAACTGGGTGCTTGGGGACGTTTTGGTTGTTTTTATTATATCAGAAGTTGGATTTAGTTCAGAAAGAACCATTTAATCATAGAAACATGGAAGAACAAGGATTTGAAAGGGTATATCTTCCTCCTTAGCAGTGTTTCCTAAAGCAGGTCATGACCCTCTTATGGAAGAATCTGGCAGCTGCTATCCTGAGGGTTGGACCTGTAGCTGAGAGCCTGTGGAGGCAAAAGCAAGGGGCTATTAAACAGGCACTAATACCCGCTGAGGGTCTCTTTCCTTTCTCTCCTTCCCCCCCAACCATCACCAAAATGACCTCCTGCTTTTCAGGGATAGAGCAGCAAGCATTTGGCTGTGCCCAGTTTTCATTGTTTTGCTAAGCTGTCATGCTGGAAAAGATTAACTAGGAAGCGAATTTTCTCCAAAAGCTGACCTTAAGGGTGGCGAAGGGAAGAGCCTCGGCACTGACCTCGATCAGAGCCTCTTGAGGAGGGCGGCGAGCGTGAACCGAGCACAGAAACGTTAACCCGGTGCTGCCCACTGCGTCGCAGCACTGCAGTTGGTCTCATTGCAGCCGGTCAGCGTCTGCTGGGAGAGTTGGTTTGTCCGAGTTGTGCCGCCCTAGTACTGCCCTTGGGTTGTTTCTTATCGAGGATGGCTCCCAGCAGCTGGGGAAATCACTTCTCCTCCCACCTTTCCTCCATGTGTTTGTTACCTGCTCCTGAACTTTCAAAAACTTCCTTGTCAGGCATTTTCTTTTTCTCTCCATTGGCATCCTTCTCTCTATCCTTATTTTCACTACTGTGTTTAGCATCCTTGCTGCAGCTTTTCTCCTTTCTTTCTCTTGCCCCTCTGGAATTTCATAAGCAAATTGTATGGCTGCAAATCCTTGAGTGGCAGCGTTGCTATGTTTTCTGTGCTCTTCAAAGAAGCATGGAAACCTGTCTTTGTTCGGTCCCAGAAGCACGGCGTGCCACTGCTGCTACCAAAGAGCAGCTTGCTTGTGGCACATCGTGCTGCAGCTTGGTTTAATCCTTGCTTGATATGCTTTTGAGATTTCATTGTTTCTCTATAATTAAGTGCTACAGAGGAGCTGAAAGAAATGACGAATTAGCAGGAGAGGGGGGGAGTGGGGAGAGCAGGTGGTAATCGAACTGAAGAGAGCTGCCAGAGAAGTAGGAGCAGCAGGGAATTAAATGGGAGGAGCCTTGAGTTGAGATGATTCCCTGCCATGTGCCCAGAAGGATTTAGTTTGGGATTTCATTACTGTTCAAATAATGCCACGCACCCTAACAGATCGGGTCTCTGTAGGCTGGGGCACTGACGAAACACTTAGTGAGCAGTAGTTTTTGCCCTCAAGTCCTAGCAAGCCTGGATGAAGCAGGCTCGAGGAGCGGGACGGACCTGTAGCATGCATGGTCCTGCTTCTAATTATTCTGTATCTATTGTTTCTGGTAGTAACATCTTAATAAAATTAAAAAAAAAATACGAAGCCACTCTTTGTGTAAGAGTGTAGTTTCTGTAAAGCCCTGGACTTGAACTCTTTTCGTGAAAGATTTGATCTACAGTAGTGGTACCACGTCTGGATTACCAGCAGCATCTCTGCTGGTCAGGCTTATGCCAGTGGGGTTTAGGTAGCACAGAAGTCATGGTGTGTCATGTTGTGGGGGGAAGCAGGTGGCTGCTGCAGCTATTGGGTGTCTGAGGTGTCCACAAAGTCTTCGAGCGCAGATGCTGCTGTGTTGGTGATGACTGCGTAGGTAGCTCTAGAGACAAAGTTTGCAATGCAAGCCTAACTGGAGTCTGAGAAGGGTTGTGTTACAGGACTGTCCTCTGAGATGCACAGTCCTATACCAAGATACGTTCTTACAGTATCTAGTTTGTGTTTTCATCCTCAGTTTGTTAGATTCACCAGGGCATCCATAGAAAGAAATCATAACACTGGTACTTTGAAGGTGTCAGCAGCAGCGTTTCTTCTGGGATCTAGCTGTCCGAAGGAATGATAGTCACATGTTTGTTTTTGTTCTGACTTCCAAAAGGCTGTTGCTGTGGGGAGACTAGCAGTGTGATGAAATGCAAACATAACTCACTTCTCCTGCCTTTTGTCACGACCACCATGTCTTCATGCTCTGCAGCCTTCATCTTGAGTCACTTTGTTGTGTGTTTTCACTTCTCCCCCCTGAAAGTAGCAGCAGCAAATTTCCAGAAGCAGGTACTGGGTGGAGAGGGGTGCCACCAGGCACCAGTGCCACCCAGGACGCTCTAAGAGTGGGAATTTGTCTGAGCTGAGGCTGCTGGTTTTGGCTTGCAGTCCTGTGTGTGTTACCCGCCAGGCAAAGCGACCATGGGCAGTGTGCTTGGAGGTTTGCTTTGCGATGCTTGCTGCGTGCCTGATGCTGTATATTGCGACCCTGCTGCTGGCAGTCTAGCCAAACCTGGCTGTCGAAAACTCCTCCTCCTGTTTTTTCAGAGTGCTTCTTGTTAAATGTCTGCCTGCAGTCTTCCATCATCTCCATCCTTTGCTCAAAACCCTGCTTTTGTCACTCAGACTTCATTTTCAGAGTCCCTTGTAACTGCTCTTGCCCCTGTTGTGCTTTTCTTTCACCTGGGCTTCTCCTGGTAGCTTTGTTTCACCCTCTGCTAGGAATAGTCCCTGAAAATTAATATGCCTACAAGTAACAAATAGCCTTAGTCTTGAACTTCTTAAAACCCTATTTGTTTCATAAAATAGTACAGCTTGAGCAACCTTGCCATTTTGTGTTCTGCACATTGCTGCTTTCTGCTTTTAAAATGTAAACTCTTAGGTGCAAGGAATCAACTGGCAAGCTGAAGCTATTGCCCAGAGTATGCTTGCAATGCCATATAAAGCGAAGCGAAACTCCTGAAGCTCCACTGTAGCGGGTACCGGTTGAAGATTAGAGGAGCAGAGTTCAGGGCTTTGTCATTTATTCCAGTGTGATTTTGGATGGAGCAGTTTATCTTTTAGGGCTGGATTTCAGGTTCTTTCCCCAGCCTGATGCTTCGAGTTTGGCTGTGACTTGGTGCAACTTGCTGTGAGAAGACTATTGATAGCTGCTGCAGAGCGCTTCAGTAGCCTTTGTTTGGAGATTGCCAGCTTTTGCCCCCAGTTTATCTGAACGTGCTAAAAAGATTCTTTGCAAAAATATTGTGCTTGACCTGCATTGCAGAATTAGGAGGTAGATTTTACAGTGTTAAGAATGGAAGAATGTGCTAAAATAGATGTTTCATGCCAAAATGCAGAATGGGTGTACTCATCTCCCTCCTCAGCCCGAATGGGTTTGAGAGTTATGCCTGGGATAATGAACAAAATGGCTTTTTTTTTTCCCCAAATATCATGTTCTTAAAATATTGGCAATAGGAAGTTCTTGAGCTTTCTCCCACCTATTCTATCCCCTTTCTTATTCTTTGGACTTTTTCTTTCCAGTGAAATGTGCAAGTGTGAGGAACCATGATTGGGATAGAAAATAAAGCAACAAGGTGTGCTATTGAAAAGATGAAAATGTTGCAGCTATTTCTGGAGGCCAATAAAAAAAAAGCTCTAAAATCAGTGACGTGTTGTAAGTCTCACTGTTGCATGCTCCGTTTGATACCGAAGGATGTGATATTGCTGAGAAGTTTAAATTCAGAACTTCTGTGCCTGTTTTTACCACTTTGAACAGCTGTATGTCAAATGACAATGTGTTCTCCCTATTTGAATTTAAATGTTCTCTGGATGTGGTTTTCAACCCAGACACCAAGGCTTTGTGCTACTACGTGAGAGCTGGAGCTGAACGGGCTTGAATGAAGCTTACCTCGTGCCTTTGCATAAAATGAGGGGAAACGAAAAGAGCAATTAGTATATAGAACTATTTGAAAAATCTCATTAGTGTTGGTAGCAAAGATTGTGGCTTGTTTCAACGCCTTGGGTGAACACATCAGGTTAAAAGTCTGCATGACCTCAGTGGCCTTTCTTTTAAAAGCACACTGGAAGAATCAGTCCTCTGTTATAAGTAAACTGGAGTCTTTTTTTATTGTCTGTAGACCTGTAATGATCCCTTATGAAGATCCACTTGTTTTTGTTGGGTTAGCTGAGCTCTTTGATGTTGCAGCTGAGCTGGCCTATTGAGTTTCATGGACCTGAATGGGGGTCAGTGCCTATGGGTAGGCTTCACTGGGTTTTCACCTGGCTCTGCTGTCTTTAGTAACTGGCACTTGTAGTTTTGTAGTGTGACCTTCTTTCCCTTCTGCAGAAGTCCTGCAAGATGACATTAACCATCTCTCTTTTTCGCCCACAGGGAGTGGAGCGACTGCTGTGGTGCAGGCAGCCTTCTGTGCTCCGAAGAAGGAGAAGGTGGCAATTAAACGAATCAATCTTGAGAAGTGTCAGACGAGCATGGATGAACTCCTGGTATGCAACCAAAATGGTCTGGCGAGTTGTATTTCAGTTAGCATAATCTCTGTGTGAGTGCCTTTTAACAACCTTTCTTGAGGTGATGTGAGAGGACCTGACTGGTTTCTCTAGAGACAGTTCTATTGCCCTGGTTGTGAGACACCGTACTTAAGAAAACGTTAAAATGATCACTTGTTGGAGAACTTCAGGCTATTGTTTAAAGCTAAGCACTCTGTGTAATCCCTTTGTTTTGAATGGAGTTAATATGCAAGCGTTAAGCTCAGCTGCATGTACAAGAGTTCTGCAGTTTGAGGGGGATCAAAAGCTATGTGCTTCCAGAAACGTCAAAATTTAGAGGGTTGGTTTTGCTTTCTCTCCCTTTCCTGCAGTTCTTTACATTTTATCCTTCACCTGTAAAGAGAAACTGAATAAACTAGCTCTTGTTCTTAATCTGTTCATGGTACTAATGCCAGCTAAGGGATCACTCTGATGTGTTGCAGGCTGCTGTATGGAAACCCTCACTAGTTCTGAGTTCAGGACAGGAGGTAGACTCCTGGAGCTGTAGCTCTGTAATTTACTTCTGATCTGTGCCTCTTAAGATTTTCTCAATGGAAAACAGCTTCAGGCAGGTAGCCATGGTAACTAAATTTTACTTTCTGTTATCTGGCTTGTATGTTGATGGGATTTGTTTTCTGCTTTACAGTGTGTGGGAGCTGGTGTTTCTGTAGTGCAGCAGCCATCACATTCACTTCGCATGTGGAAGGTCCCTGGGTTTAAGTCAGGCAGAAAGAGGCATTCCTGTGAACATGAGGTGTCCCCACTGAAGCTGAGAAAGGTCTCTTGAATAAAACTTTCCATAGTAAATACTGATTAGCAAGGTCTGAGGAGAAGCAGGGAGAGGTCTTGTACCACCTTTCCTTTTAAAGCAACTCTAGGATTTCTTTAATCCTTCCTGTCTTTCCACTTGCATCCTGACAGCTTCTGTAGTGTTAACTCAGGCACTGGTTTTGGTGATCACAATTAGAAAGTAGAACAGAGACAGACTTCAGGACTCCTGGCTAGCTTTGCATATGTATAATTCTCAGCAGGTCACTTAAACCACTGTTCCAGTTTCCATCTAGTGATTAATGCTGTTTTTATCATTATAGGTATCTTCAAATATGCTCTTGTAAAGAGGAAAGGCTCCATTCAAGCTGTCACATTTTAGTGTGCCTGTGAAGGGCTGTGTGTAGGACTCTTCAGGTGACCTGTCTTCAAACCCTCTTGCTGCTCTGGCTAGTGTAGGAGTTACGGATCACTTCCCTTTTCACGATCAGTCTTTCTGTCCTGATACCATCCCTGGGTGCTCTTTTCAAGTCTTTTATGTGGCTTGTCCATACTGCTCTGCTTCAGTAGTATACCAAACCGTATTGTCATGATCTGCTAATTGAGATTGTTTGAGTAATTGCCAATTCCAGCTAAAAGGGTTAGGTTCAGAAAGATATATACTACAGAGACTTGGCATGTAATTTTAGATAAGTACATCTAATTGCATTTTTTAAATCTCTATCTGACCCATTCCTCACAATGATTTTTCTTGTTCTGGGTAGGACTGCAATGAATGGCTCTTGTCAGGTCTAAGTTTCCAATTTTGTGACCAGATCTAGTGTAGGTCCTTCTGCAGGCTTGTTTATGGATGTGTTGTGAAGGCAGACATTTGCATCTCAACATCATGTAGAAAATAGTGCTTGTTAATGTCTGGGATGAAGACAGGAATTAGAGGTCTTCCTATACCTGCTGCCAGTAGAGGCCTTTCATGACTTGCATAGTAGTGTTTTGTAGTCAGCAACACACGCGTTACATGGCTCCAACTGACAGACTTGGGCATGGCCTATAACAGTAACCACTGCAATAGTGAGACGTTAGGCCAGGAGGCTGTGCAAAACTGAGGAGAGAACCTGAAGGTATACGGCCCTCCAACCCAAACCAGCTGAGCTCTCCTCAGGTGTCATGTTTCAGGCTGAAGAATAGTAGAGGTTTTATTCAGTGGCATATAGCTCCTTTAGGAGGACAAGGCCTTCATTTTCATTCAGATATGGTAGTCTGCAACTGATTCTCCTTTTCTGTGTGCCCCAGAAGACAAATTCTTAGCCTGGTCTTTGAAATAAGCGTCTGTGTCATGTCTTCAGTTGTGCTCGCAAAGTCTGTAGCGCCTCTAGAAAACTTACACCCGATTTAAGAGAATTGGGTAAGTGATTAGTGCCTGATGTTTCAGAGGAAGGTGCAAGACTCAAGCTCTGGGCAATTTTGGTAAAATCTCTTCCCAGACAAGTTCTTGTTCTGACATGTAACAGCTGAGCTCTTATTTCTCCAGATTTAAGCAGATCTCATAATTATTTTTGAAAATATATTAAAAATGCAGCTATGGAGATTTAAAATCATGGGTGGGGGGAAGAGGCTGTTTTTGAGCTACAGTAGCTTCTTGCGGTGGGGGTCACCAAGATAGGCGTGTTGTGTGGAAAAAGTGTTTTCCCTTGGTTTGTTCTGAATTTGTCAGTTTATTGGATGGTGTTTCTCAGCGCGAGAGCCAAAAGGATGGAATCTCCTGATCTCCCTGCTCTGTGTTCTTACTTTCTTTGTTTTTTAATCTTGTCTCTGTATTTGCTTCTTCTCCAGAGTAAATATTCTAAAAGTTTTCAGTCCTGTCTCCCTTCATGGCAGTTTCCCAGATCTGTTTAATTACTTATCTTTTTTGAGCAACCACTTGTTATTGCAGGATTGTTTTTTCTCCAAAAACCATAAATGTAAGCCCTTGCAGAGTACAGTGGTTTTAAGAAGCAAGTGCAAAGAGAAATAGATGAGTCCATACTAGTGCGTTATACTCCCCCCTTACTTTCTCTTCTCCCCTAACACCATAAAAAGCATGAACTTGGGCTTTTATTAGATCCATTATCCTTGTGTTGCGCTGAGGGTATCTGAGCACAATAGTCAGCTTATGGTAAACTTTGTTCTGTCCCCCAGGCAGTAAATCAATGCTCCTGTGTTACAACACTGCCCAGCCATCAGACAGTTGCATAGAAAAGGGAAAATTGGACTTAAAATCTTCTTTTTTTTTTTTAAAAACAGTGCTTCAGACCCACATGCTCATCTTTTGAAACAAATTTATTTATTCCCAGAATCTGCCTAGCAAAGAGGGTAGAATAGTGCCGTGATGCTTGTGGGAGGATAGGTAGGGCTGCAGGCAGTTCTGGCATCGATAAGGATGATTTGTTCCTTCTATGACTCTTAATGTCTGTGCCCCTTTGCGGCTGGCACTCCCATTTCTCGGGATGGAAGAGGAGGGCTAGCTTGGGGGGGACAGGTAGGAAACTCGCTGTAAGCTGCTCTTTCACTAGCCGAATGGATCAGTGGCCTTGAGCTACCTTTAAGCTTGTATAGCAACAGGTGTCTGGAGGCAAGGGAATATGGAGCTCCTCCTGGCTTGTGGAGAGGCCTGGCTTAGGGTGATTAAGTAACAGTGTGACTTGGCTCATTAAAGGTGTTGATCTTGATCCTCGTATCTTGACATACACGCAAGCAGTGTGGGTGGTCAGGGATAACCTGCGTGCTTTGCAAACACCGCGTGACATTCTAGGTTACTGCAGTGGATTAATCTCTTGCTGCTACAGGTGTGGAGGTGTAGGAAGGACCGATTTTGTTACACTGTGAGCAAACCAAGTTGGAGGTACTCAGATCTTCAGCAGAATGATAACTGCTGTAAAGAACTTAGACTGGCGGGAGTAATGCAGTTCAGAGATGTGGCTCTTTCTAGCCCAGCTACCAATTAGCTGATACTAGTTGGGAATTTATTTTAATGCTTGGTTTATTTTTTTCTCTTGTGCATTTTTAAACCTTTACAGATCTTTCCTAGAAGGCCTATGAGGTTCAGCTGGAAGGAAAGTACGGTATAGCATATTATGATTCTTGCTCACCAGTGTGACTGGAAGCGGAGTATAAGCAGAGGTGGTCAAATACAGTGTCTGCTACTGGTCTTGGACTTCTGTATTTGTTATTTAAGTTCCACTTCTTAGTTGTCTTGCAGCCCACAGTAGATAAATGCATGTGAAATGCTGCTGAAGTTTGTTGAAAACAGTCAGCTCATGGTGTATTTCACAGCTGAATGTTGTTCGATGCTGTGTGCTGCTCTTACCTCTGCTTTCCTATATGGGATGCTGGTTGTAACTGCTGCTCTTGCTGATCCTTGAAACACAGCGGTATAATATCTGCCTCAATAACTGTGCCTCAAGCTTTGTTCTTATACAAATGTTTTCTTGTTTTAAAGAATTATTGATCTAAAAGGCCTTAAATCTCCTCTCTACCATCACACCCTGCTTCATTTTCATGCAATTAAAGCAGAGTTAGCTTTCTTTCATCATCCAGATGGGTTTTTCCATGCTTTTTGAGAAGCAGATGACAGGGTTTCTGTGCTTAGCAATTAGTAGGAATGTTGAATAGCAGAGGGGAACATAAGCTGTGGGGTATTTCAGATAGGGCTTTCCCAGCTGAGGGGGAACTGCTACCTCTTCAGTTCTCAGAGTGATTCAGCAGAAGACAGGTTCAGGAATGAGCATGGGAGATGTGGCAAGAGTCCGGAGATGGATAGGACTGGGCCTGACAGGTCTTGCACATAAGAGGAGTGAAGTGAAGGGTACTGGTCATAGAAGTAGAAGAAAGCAGAGGACAGCTAAGGAAGTTGAGGGTAACAAGTTTAACTACAATAGAAAGAAATGTCCTTTTGAATTTCATGGATTTGACCTGGGGATCTTGCTGCCAGTAATACGGAGATCAAACATTGCATGAGATTAAATAAATCAACCTATAGTTGAGAAGGTTAAATTAGATAGGATTTTAAAAAAGGATTATGAACTCCCTTGATTTGAAGCATAAGCCAACTGTTAACTGCCTGGGCTTAGTCAGAAGTCTCCCCTCTGGGCAGATGATTCTGTAACTGCTTGTTATAGGGTTTTACACCTTCTTTTGAAGACTTGGACAGGATGTTGAACTGGCTTTGATCTGACAGCGGTTCCTGCAAGTGGATTAACCAGACCATAAGGTTGATGGGAACAAAGGAGCAGACTGCTGTAGGAAGTACAGATGTTTCTTCCATGTCTCTCATCTTATGGGAATTACCATTATAATTCCATTTCCAGTCCTGGGGACCTTTACACTTGCTCCAAGGGAAAAAAGTCCCCAAGTGTCAGGTAGTCCCACATGTAATACACGGCCTCTACATGGTTGTTCGATATGCCATATTACACATTTCTTATGTGATGGGATTGCGCCTTTACAGAAGACTTGACTTGAAGCTGATGTAGTGCTTGGTTGTAGAGTTCTTAAAGCAGCAACAACAGAAATCTTAATTACTGTGCAGGTTGATGCGGTTTCCTTGTAAAGTTCAGTATGAACATCAGGATTAATGGTTTGTGAAATCCTGGAAGAAGGATTCCGTCGTTTGGACTGGATGAGCATGAGATGGTGCATTCAAATAACTAAAGATTTTGCAATTGACTGCATAGAGTAACTATAAAGTTGCAGCATTGTAGAACTGTGAGCGTTGTGTATCAATCTGAACAACTGTAGGGGTCAGTGATGTTAGGTAGCAAAGTGGGTAAAACTGGCTTCACTTGTCTTCAGGTGGTCATTTACCCTTTTGCTTTGTGGCTAAAACCAAGAAAAAATGGGAGCATATGAGTTGCTACACCATAACAATTTAACCGTCTGCTTTCAGTATATAGTCACTAATCCTGAAGATCTTGAAGGGAGGAACAACCGCTGAATGACACTGAAGGAGCAGCCACTGAATGACTTGCCGCAGGGGTGGTTTGTTCCCATCGCCTAAGGTTAATTTCTGTATGGAGACTTCTTATCCCTTTCAAAATTGTTCTGTGTGTGTAATATTTTCCACTGTTGCTCTAGATGGGCTAATCGAATCCCGTTTTAATTGTACCAGTCTGTCTCCATGTCTTGAGGTATGGAGTTGAACTGGATAATCTGGACGTGGAAATGGGATTAGAAACTCTGACTTTGAGCTCTGCGCTCTTTCCTCATCACCATCAAATAATGATGATTTACCTTATCACCTCTTAAGGTGATTGTGGTAGAAGAACATGTCTTTTTTTTACGTTAATATTTAAAAATTGGAATGAATTAATATTCTTATTTTTATAGCCTTTTAACTAAACCATTAGAATTTCACTTAAAACAAAACTTGAATGGTTATGGCTGCCTGCAGAACCAGAGTTCTGAATCCTGCTTTAAAAGGGTGAAGAAGAGCTTATTGCCTTGTGCCTCAAAATTTCAGCTGAGAGAAGTACTTTGCCATCCATAGCTGGAGCTCTGGTTGGTGTGTTGGAGGAGGTGATCGCATCTGACCTGCTTTGATTCCCTCCCGCCCCGCCCCATTCTCTTTCTTATCCTGATTGCCCTCAAGTAGGAGAGCCAAGTTAACAGCTTTCTGGATTCCTCTGAAGTTGCAGGTACCCACGTAAAACCAAGCTGCTTCTGTGTTATATCTATTGAGTTCGTGTCAACATGTAAGAAATAAAACTAAATAAAGCAAGATTTTCGTCCTTGTGTTTGAGAGCAAGTGTCTTTGAAGTGTGCCTCAGGCACAAAAGCACAAAGAGTAGAAGGTGATAATTTGAACAGAAAATACCAGTGAAAATAGTTCAGCTAGTGGCTTAAATACGGCTTTACCTGCTTTGTATCTCTGCTCCTATTAACTCAAACTTCGCTTGTACAGCACTGGGGCAAATAAACGTACTTCCAAAATAGCAGATCTCCAGAAGTATGTCTGACTTAGAAGAGATGAATAGGTTTCTTGTGATTCTAAATTATACTTTACAGCAGTTTCATTAGTGTTTCAGAAGCCTTGAAATGCTGCTTTTATTGCCTGCAGGAGCACTGAAAACATTCATCAGAACCCTTAATGGAAGACATGCAGGCCTTTAGAGCTAATCCCAGTCTATTTGCTTTTGGTATTTGACAGTACAGATATTTTTCATATCTAGCCCAGGCTGAGCATGTAACCATCTCCAAACCATTGCCTGCGTCTAGATGTTTTTATCGGTAATTCATTCTCTATAGTTGAGCAGAAGGCAGTGTAATTTATGGATCCTGAAATTGGGAATTGGCAGTAAGGCTATCTCTCATAACTGAAGGGATTTAGCGTGGGGTTTGAGTGTGTAAGCAACTGGGTGGAAGAGCTGTCTACCATCATGGGATCTGCACATAGTTTGAGGGGCCTGTAACAAATCACCCATGAGCAGGAATAAAACAACATTTCCAGTTTAAAAGTTGTGTGTAGCAGCCCCGCTAAATTCTGATGTTTAGCGCTGTCATTATGACAGGTGTGTAAAAGTCAGTGAGACTTTATTAGTTTTCCCACGTAATTTTGATGCTAGTGAAAGCAAGGGCAATGCATCTGTAATGCAGTTATTTCTTCTTTGTGTGATTTGGGTACAGCAGTCTTTTCTGGGAGAAGGTGGGGTGGGGAAATGTTTGCCTGATACTATTTTGTAGTGTTTAAAGAGCAGTTTTGCAGGGAACACTCTGGAAAAACTTTGGCAACAGTATTAAAGCTGTACTTTCTACACCCAGAAGGACCATTGCTGCATTTTATCCCCTCCTTCTCCTCTTTCTGTAAGTATGCTTTTGAGCACAGCTCCCCAATGATTCTTGACTGGGATTCCTGGCTTAACTACAGCACTTCAGCCCTTGCCTTTCTACTGCCGTAACACAGACCGTTGTCTATACAACAGAACTGGTTTGGTCTCAGTTATGCGAGGAAGCGCTTTAACCACAAAGCCCACTGTGATTTGCCACGATCAGTTAAAACAGTTGTATGTGCTGAGCCTCCAGGATGTTGGTACCCCCTGCGGGAGTGAAGAGGAAGGAAACTTTGATGTAGCTGGTGTGAGATTAGCCTAGAAAACTATTGAAAATGGGGTGGAAGTCTGTGGGTGACAGGGGAAAGTCTACCTGACTGCTCTTCTTTCTTACTGGTGGTAATGTGAAAACACTGGATACTGTCGGCTGTGATGGAGTTAATTATTTGGAGCCTTCTTACACTGTGTAAGAAATGGTTTAATCTGCTGCTGCTACTCAGCCACTAGCTGATGAAGGTGTTTTGTCGCAGAGATAAGAAAAGGGAAAATAAATAATAGCAAACTTTTTGTGCACTGCAGCATATGACAAACATAACCTTTTTTCTTTAAGCTGTTAATTCCAGCCTCGGGAGCAGAGTACCGTAATTTGCGAGAGAGGAAGTTCTTGGAAAATAATAAAATAGTAACAAAGTGTCACAGAATCCCTGCAAAATGCTGTAGTACAGAGCTGCTCTGATGGCAAAGATCTGATCCAGATCTAGTCTGTTAAATAAACTTGGTCCAGACTTTGTGTCACTGTCTCCTGAATTCCGATGGGATATGCTAATATATATAAAATATGTAATGTTTGTGTATATTTTTTTGTACTACTCTCTTGATCTCCCAGGGAGCCAGTTCAAAATATTTTGAGATGTCTAACTGAGAAAAGATTAAAAACAACTCAAGATCATTCCTGAGAATGGTGGATTTGGAGAAGGGCTGGCTGATGTGAAGACTAATGAAGCAGTGTCCTGTTTGCTTCTTTCCACCTCTTTTTTTTCTCTGGTGTCATTTTTTTTTTAAATTGTCAGAGAGAGGTTAGGCACCTGGATTTGCCTGCATGGTTTAAAAAAAAGAAAAAAAAGCTTTAAAATTAATTAAAAGCCTTAGGTCAAATGCTAATTCCAGGCTCAGGAACCAAGGCTGTGTCAGGTTTATGGATCCCTTAACTAAGGGCTCAGTCCAGTGCTCAGAGCAGTGCAAAATGATCCCAGGTTAAGCAGATGAGTTTAAAACTCTGAACTCAATGAGCTGTGTTTGAGAGGTTGCGTAAATCAGATGCGTTGCAATGGATGTTTACAGCTTTCTAACGAGCCAGGTTTTGTGCAAGAAGTGTAACAGAGGGCACAAAATGGTCGCAGAATCTGACCTGCCTTCATCCGGGTCCTGAGTTCTCATCCATCCCCTGGCAGAAACTGAAAACAAGGAAGTAAATAGAAGACTTCTGTTGCCAGCCTTGTCTGTCAAGGGGTTTTCCTGCACTGTAAAGAAACATAATTGGAAGGCATTAGCAACCTCCGAAGGTGCTGATCAATTTCCTTTTTGAAAAATAGCTTGACACAAGCAACTGTTTGCAAGGAAGGGAGCTGGAGCAGTCAGAATAAGCAGAGGATATTATTTCAGGCTGTATTTATTTTCAGAGTGGTTTTTAGTCAACGAGCATGCTACACTGAGATCAATGGCCTACTCCCCAGTTCTTCAAATATCTCTTCCTGTTTAGAAAGATTCTTGTTTAATCTGCTTATTGGAGTTTCCTGGAAAGCTGGTGGTGCTTCTGGGGAAGCTGAAAGAGGAACCAACTGCGTTTGATTCCTCAGATGCACCTACTCACTGAAAGGTAGTGTTAAACTGGGTAAATCGACGTTAGTGTGTTTCTGTGTAGTTGTGACTTCCAGCTAAATCCTCGCCATGGGGAAACAGTGTGCCCTTGTGCAATATTTATTCACAAGCGGAGCTTTGTACACAGGTAGAGAGGAGCATGCTGAGTCTGTGGGGCATCCTAGGCATGGGCGAGTCCTCAGAGCTTCCTCTTGTATTTTGGTGGCGGGGAGGTCTTGTGCTGAGGGAGGAAAGGACCAGGGCATGGCTGTGAAGGGATCTTGCTCTCCTTCTTCCCCTTGCATATGGGTCTGTAGGGCTCAGCAGTGTGGGCAGAGAGCAGTGAGCAGTAATAAAGCTTTGAAAAGTAAGTGGTGTCCATATGGTCAGTGAAGGAATGTCTTAGATGAGGGCAGAAGTTCAGGATATCAGGGAATGTGTGTTTGGCGTGGGTGATGCTGGAGGCTACAACCAGGCAGGTTGGAGCTCTTGGCTGAAATTCCCTGCCTGGCTGAAGCACAAATGCCCAGCTGGGTAGTGCAGGGTGCCAGGCTTGGCTTAATGGATGGCTTTTGTCTACGGGCAATCAAGAAACTGTGAGGCTTTCTGTCCATACTGGTTATTTGTGCTTGCATAATGAAAAATCAGTCAGTGTTTTCTGTGATATTGTTCCCCCATATCCTGGAAAACCTCAACCCTTAACCCATAACTAAATCTATGAATACTCATGGTCAAAACTCAAGCAATTTCATATCTGAGAGTATTTCGTATTATACCCCACCTGTAGTAGCCAACTACTTTCTAATCTCAAACTGTTTTCCCTGTTCTTCCAGTATGACAGAGGATATAGCTGTCCTTTGTGCCTTCAACCTGACTGAGCTGAGCCATCTGCTTTCATGCTGGGAAGAAACATTAGGGATAAGAGACACTTCCCCCCCACCCTCGAGACAAATATTTCCCTTTCTTATCCAAATGATAGCCTTCAAGTAATTAAGCATCTGTTGTATAATGGCTCACTGAAAGGAGTTAGTGGAATAAACTTCTTAGGTAACACTGGTGAATTTTCAGGAATATTCTGTTGTAGCTGGAAGCAGGTGTTTGGGGTAGAACCATTTTATTTCCCTTGCCAAAGGGGTTTCCATCACTTTTGCTTTCTGATAGGCAGGTAGAGCATCCTCGAATACCTTTGGGCCCTAGTATGATGCAGGCTGTATTTATAAGTATTTCTGGATTTTTCTGTGGTTAGCTCCTAGGTATCCTTTTTCTTCTCACCCTCTTTGAACATTGTGTCTTGAGGGAGATAACTTCTGTACCCAAGGAACAATAATCATCGAGCCCAACTGCTAATGTTTTGTCTTTCTCTACAGAAAGAAATTCAAGCGATGAGTCAGTGCCATCACCCCAACATTGTATCTTACTACACATCATTCGTGGTGAAAGATGAGCTTTGGCTGGTGATGAAGTTACTTAGTGGAGGTGAGTGATCCAATTTCTATACCCTAAAAGGCAACCTAAAATGTTGACTGTAGTACTCTTGTTTTCCTCCCAAGCCTCCTTCCCACTCGTGAATTAACATGCTTGAGTGATAATGCTAAACTTCAACCCGTTCAGCTCAGAAATAGCTTTTAATTTTATGTGTACCAGTAGTAGTACTTAACTGCGTGGCTGTCTGGTAGTTTTCTTAACTCCTATTTTGTATAATTGACATTATCTTGTAGAATTACTTTGTGTGTGTTTGCTGAATGACTCAGTCGAGTATTTGGAAGGATGTGACTTCAGACACTGACAAAAGAAACTCGGGTACAGATGCAATAGTTGAAACCATCCTAAACTTCTTTTAAAAATAAAGAAATAAAAGTCTAACTTGCATCTTCACAGATGATGAATCTGAAATGACATTTCTCAGATCACATATACAAAAGCTTCATCTTACTCCATAAGCCTAGGATAAACTTCTGAACTAGAGAAGTATGCAACTAACCCCACTGAGCGCAACCATTCCCACTAACTTTATAGCGATGACTGCTGTAGGAACTCCTCTCGCAAGGCTGATCGCTTGACCTTTTCTCGCTTGGAGGCCTACATGGTGCTGATAGCTCGTTGGTAAACAGCCAGTCTATTGATTTAACTTTTTTACGTGTTGGCTGCCCTTGTGAGGAACTTAAATCACCTCTATTTCAAGCAGAACTGCTCCTATAATGCGAATGTATGGCCTTACAAAGGGAGGAGAACATCAGTGTAGGAGCAGCTTGATTTATATAGTCTTGTTCCTCAGAGGTGGATTATTTTCCCACTTGTTCTGCTTGACAAAATAACTGGGAGTAGTTGGGGCAATTTCAAATTACCACCTAGTTAAGAGCCAGGGAAACATTCGCCTTTCTGGATTTATTCTCTCAAACGCTGTAGAAACAGCTTTTTTTGAGAGAGAGAAAATTTGAAAACTTCCTATAAGGAATGCTTAATCTGATATCATAGTATTTTCCAGAATCCCTGTTTGAGTCGTTGTCGAGACAAGAAATGCAATCAAGTTCTGGATGATAACGAAGGGCCGTTACCTAAATCCTAGGCCTGTCTTGAGAAAGACTTGATTTTCCTGGCATCTTAGTGAAAAGGAATTGAAAGCTGAAAAAATTGTTGTCTTGATGATTTTTTTTTTTTTAAAACTTCTTGGCTTCTCTGCTCTTGGCTTAATACTGAAGACTGTAAAATGCAAGATGATGATATGGAAAAATCTGGCTAAACGTGTTGGCTTCTTCCACGAGAGCTTGATAATGACCGTAAAACATGCATCTTTGAAGATCTTCTTTAGAAAATTTCAGCAGTTCTCTTGGGGATGGTCAAATTTCGTGCCAACTTGCCTTATTTAAAGGGTTTATAATGCCCTTTGTGCTCATCTGTCATTAAGCAATACCCTTTCATTTCTTGGAGGGACACATAACAGTCAGGTTGTTAAAGACAGGATTGCTGTTTGTGTGCAGAAAAGAATCCCTTGCCAACTTAGTGCAGACAGTTTTGCTGTTGTATAAAAGCGGCTGTGGGAAGGTTTCCCCAGCATGAAGAAGTAGTATTTCAGGGGTGCAGGACAGACAGCAGCAATGTTCTTGGGCCTTTTCAGGAGAATACACAGCCTTCTTGAAGAAAATGCACAACACTTTCACAGTGGTTTTCTGTTGGAACCAAGTCAGGATTAGGCTCATCCTTGAACCTCCAAATGTTGCTTCTGATTGTCCTCATTTTTGTGTGTTGTTATGTGTAGCCAGAAAAAAAACCAGACTCTTTGTGGTGTCTTGATAATGAGAAGATGGACCATAAATGTAAAAAGCAGACTGGAAAATAATCATAGCTTCAGAACCAGCCTCTTGGTGGTGTGAAATGACCTGTCTGTCATTAATACTCACTTTGAATAGGCTTCTACGTTACACAGACTGGTATTTGACCCCTGTGCAGCTTTGGCCTTAAGTGGAGTACTACTTAAGTAGTCCTACCAAATCTCACATTTTTGCTCCTTTGCACATGTTGAAGACCAGGGTCAAACAATAAGAGACAGGCTAATTTCTTACTTAAAGTGAAACATTTGGGGGTCTGGGGGAACTGCTAAAATAGACTTTGAGGGTGACCTGTCACTTTTTATGCAGATAGATACCTTGAGAGGTGTTTTTCAGCCTTTCAGCTTATACTCGTTTCATGGCTGTACTTCATAAGTTGCATTTTAGATCTCATAGGCAAGTTGTACAGGACAGTCCTGAAGATGAGGGAAGAAACTTTGTATGTTGGAGCTTTCTGACTGAAGAGCTTTTCCCATTCACTTTTAATGAGACTTTCCTGTTGTTTTTGGGTTGAATGATTTATGTAATGAGACACTTTAAAAACTGCTTTTCATTCCTTTCAGCTTACTGCTTATCAGTAATAAATTGGCCAGTTTTGTGGTCATCTGTCGTCCAGTGGGAAAAATAATGATCTGAATTTCTCAACAGGAAAAAACTTTGACTGTTTTTATGAACCCGAAAGGGGGGGGGAAAACAAAAAAACAAAAAACAAAAACAAACAAACAAAAGCCAAAAAAACACCAAGGTGCAGCCTAACTCTTTTATTCCAACTATTCATAGAGCACGGACTGAGATTTGTACATCCAAGTAAGCATATATCAAATCTGTTTTTATGTTCACACTGCTTCTTGATTGTGGTTTTGTACTTAGAATTTTTGTCTGGGTAAAAGTTCGGAATCTTATTGCTTCTCTTCCATCAGTGTCGGTCTATGCTGGCTTGTGTTTTCAGGCTGAAAGTAGTTTTAATTCAGCCTTCTTACACGGACCTTACTGCTTTGATGAACAGTCTTGAATGCAAGCTTTTTTGTTGTTGTAAGTGCAGGTTAATTTATTTTCTGGTTGCAGTCACTTTGTTGAAATCTTAACCTAGTCATATATGCAAATATTTTAGGAGTATCTCTAAGGGAAGGTGCCCCAAATCCATGAAGCTTTGTCTGATGACAGTGCCCAGCTCATCTGAGCAGCCAGAGAGCACTCCAAGGTAGCTTAATTGTCTGGATGGTGTTGTCCCTGAAATTGAGCTATTTGTCTCCGCTTTGCAAGTACTGTGTTGGTGGAAGGTACTGTTTTCCGTCTTCAAAAGTCATCAGCGGCGAGGAGGTGATGTACTGGTGATCTGTTATGGAGTACCACATGAGAACTGCTGATCTACATCAGAGCCACGTCAGGCTGGTTGAAGTTACTGCTAAAAGCAGTTTGAACTGGCTGATGTGACAATGAAGCAGAAGAGCAGTGTCGATGTTTCTGATGGCAGAAATGTGGCTGTGATCCCCAGCTGGTAGTGATAAGAGGTGCTGGTGTGACCAGTTGCTCTGACACCCTCTTTCAGATCTGGCAATGTAGGCCTGACTAAGATTCATGAAGTATCTGCTGTTTGTTCCCTTCAGCAGAAACTGCAGACCCTTTCCTCCAATGATGAAACTGTTTTTCAGGGATCTAAGCTTAGCAATGTGAGCTTGGCACCCTGGCCTTTTGGTCCAGTGTTACTCCAAACTAAACTTCAATGGCTATTTCTGGACAACTGCTGACCTGCTCTTTGCCTTGCTGGCATTCCCATGTCATGAATTTTAATCGTGCCTTTTAAAGCTATCTGATGCCCAGTCCTGCTCCCTAGCTCCTCTTCCTTTTTAGTAGGAAGAAGAGCAGCTGTCCTTTTGTTCTTGTGCTTTTTCTGATTGTGACCCGTTTGCTCCTCTAAATTCTCTGTGGTTTCAAGAGCTCTCTTTTAACAGGTGACCATGGCTGTGGCTAACTCGACAAAACAGTTGCTTGTATGGAACAGCCACCTGTGATGGCTGCTGCGTTGCACAGCAATTTTTTCTGTCCCAGCCTACATCAGAGGAGACCTCCAAAAATATTTTCAAAGTGTGTACATTTTTTAAATGTGGAAACATTTTCAGGTAGGGCTCTTAGATCTTCTGCCTTCTTGAAGGCTTCTAATTAAATCTGCTAAGGAGATTATTGTATTGAAATGGTTAAACCTTTTCTTTTCCAGAAGTTTTTTTTAAGATTATCTAGTCAACCTCTTCAGCCTTTCATCTTGATTGTGATGAAGTGCTTGGCCAGCAGTTCAGCAAGTCAGACCAAAAGGGAGGGTATGGCAAGTCTTAGGTCTCCACCAGGGAGGTAGGACATCTTGTTCTATTCCTGCCGTGTTAATCTCTGATCATAACTCACTGCTGGAATTAGGAGTGGCCAGATCAAAGTCACAGGTTCTTAGAAATCCTAGTGTTTATGTTGAATTATTTTGTTAGGAGAGTGCTACGCTATTTTGAGTCCCTCTGGAGGGTTTTTAATTTAATTTGTGTCTCTGCAAATAAATTTCAGTCGATTAAGGATGGGATAAGTCAGAGGCAGGAGATTGTAGGGACTAGATATGATTACAGGCTACGGAGCTTGTAGATACATTGCCATTCCTAGCTATAATAAGAAAAGCATGAAAAATTAAATAGCTTATTTTATTTTCTTCAGATTTTCTCCTATAAATGTTTCAGTCCTAACTGCAATAGGCTGTCTTGCCCCCTTTTATTGTATTATCTGGCTTCCTGCCTTAATCTTGTCATCTCTCTCATGCATCCATGCAAGTGCCCTAGAGGGAACGGCGCAAGAAGTGGAAGTTTCCTTAACTTGTTCCCTCTGCGCCGATGAGGTTTGACCTGGGTTAAAAAACTTCAAAACCAGAAACGTCAGAAAACTGTGTAGGTGTCTTTTCCTTTCTTTTGTATAACTTGTTCTTTCCTATACTTTAGTGCTCCTTTGCTGCATCTGTACTCTTCAACCCCAGAACTGCTGAATCCAAGCAGCTGTTCCTCGTTCTTTAGCATTTTCTTCCTCAGTTTGTCAGAGGCTGACGAGATGCAGATTTAATTCTTGGCTCTGGTGACAGTCAGGCTCACTGAAACCACTGGCTTCTGCTGAGATGTCTTTAAAGAAGTAGCAATGAATCCTGCTAACTCCCAGCATGTTCAGCATCTGTATCCTTCAGTATTGGGGTAGATCTGAATTCTCCCAAAGTCGGGTCATGAAACGCTAGCGATCCCCAGTGCTGTTTTCCAGTTTGTGACTTGTCCAGTATCCATCCTGTCATTTAAGTTATAGTGTAACGTGCAAGATATACTTCCCGCAGCAACTAGCGCTGCTATACATTTCTTTTTGCCTCTGGCGACATGTAGAATTCCAGCCATATAATACTCCTGCTTTTATCTGTAATCTTGTTCTAAACAAGCTTTTCTCTCTGCTCAGGTTTTCCTATCTTTCTCTGCTATTATGCTTCAGCCCCATGTGCTGAAGCATTAAGCAGGATGGCTGATGACTGTCATGTGGCTGCTTTCTTTCCTCTCCCAAAGAGGAATGTTAGAAGCAGGCTTCCTAAATGCTGTTACCCGTGCTTGCTGATATAGGTGAGGTTGAAGAAATGCATTCTGGATTTGGAGCAGGAAGTGCTGATGTTTGTGGCGGCTTGCTGTTGAAAGTGAATCAGTGGAACAATTAGGACTTCTTACCCCAAGGGTGTGATTACACAAAAGTTTTCTCCAGCAGCAGAGCTGGTTTTAGAAGTTCCTGGCTGTTTGTTCTCCACCCTGCCTGGAAAACTGGATTGCCAGTTATTGCAGTGATCTCATTTACAGTATGGCTTCTTAAGCAGATGCATTGGCACAGCAAGGGAGGTGGTGAACTGTGGTTCTGGAACTCCTGAAATCTCATTTTGCTGCTGAACTAAACGCTGGAGGAGCACGTAGTACAGGATGTATGTTGAAGGAGACAAATTTACTGGGTACATGTGTGGGGTGCAAGACAGGACTGCATTTACTAGGCTTCAAAACAGTCCATGGCAAATGGTCTGCCTTGATCTTAATCTACATGAACATCACCCTCTTATAAATTTAGGATGTTACATTGCTCATGGGTTTCTTGTGTCTTCATTGCTCAGATACTGCTGTCGTGGGTGGAAATTAACTGTTTGCTTCTGGAAGGTTGGAAAATGGCTTCTGCCGATCGGGTCAGACGTAATCAGCTGTTTCCTAGCCATGCCAAAATGGGAAAGGTGAACTGCGAAGCTTCCTGCTCTTCAGTCCTGGGGGGCAACAGAGAGTGATGGGGATTTGTTCCCTTCCTGCAGCCAGACAGACATTGTCTCACCCATCTGCTGCAGGACCAGTGTGAGCAGGAAGGACTCCAGAAGAAGTTACTCCCTGCATGTTTGTGTTTGACATGTAGAATTTAGAGGTTGGGTTTTGTCGGGTTAGGGTAAGTCTATGTACAGCTAGTTCCCCGGTGACTTCCGCTGTCATTAGGAGCTATTGCATTAGCAGCTTTCAGAGCAGACTATGAAGCTCGTTAGTTTGAGCGGAAAACCACTTAACTTTCAATTGCTGTACAATTTGCACTGTGAGATTGTACTTTACTAACTAGACGTAATATGGTTTGTGATTGGCGTCAGAATGCTGAGGCACTTTAATTATCGATGAATGACAAATAAGGCTAAATGCTTTATCACATTGCACAATATCTTGTAGGCTTCCTGTTGGTGTGCTGCTCAGTGTATATTTGATAGGCAGGAACTTGTTTATAGCTGCATTTTTTCCGCATCAGTCTCTAAATGTCTTCTTTCTTTTGTCTGCTGTTGGACTTTAAGATCAGTTGTTCATCACCAGACTTCTTTAAACATCCTTATTAATGACAGCATTATTTATATTTACATTTAGGCTCTACTTTTGGCTCTTCCCTCAGTCTTGTTTTGTCTTTTCCTGACATGCTTCCCGTTCTGGGCTTGGAACAGCTTTTCAGTCAGCCTCAGCCAAACTTCATTTCTTTTTGTCTCAGCTTAAGCCTAACCCCTGTTTCGTGAATCTGTAGCTTCTCTCGTGCGTTTTCCAATTGAAAAAATGAGGAGGGAACTGCTGTAATCATAGCTACTACTGTGCGTAACACACACCATAGTACTTCACAATGCTGTCATCTGAAATAAGAGTTATATTCTAGGGAGGACTCAGACTTTTTTTTAATTAAAAAAAAGACATTCTAGTGGATTCTGTTCTTACAAATGTTATAACAACTGTTCTCTAACGTCTGTAGCGTGTGCCTTATTTCCAATGTTAACCTCATCTTCTGACCACTAGATTATGGGAGCCGTTAGTCTTGCAGATTGTTCAACCCCATTGTGTCCATGGAGCACAAATCCATACTGAAACTACACTTAAGCAGAGATCCAGGTATACTCTTAACTTTCCCAGTTACTCTTTGGAACTGGATTGGAGGCTGGCTCAGAAACTGGCAGTATCTGGAATCATGCTGGTGTTTTGAAACAGGATGATTGATTTGTAAAGCATGTGCTTTTGTGTAGTTCTGATTTTGGTTCCAGTTCAGCTGAACATTCCTGGTTAATTTCTAGCAGTTAATGTACTGCTAGATCGGGAACAGGCCACTTTGTGCAAAACGGGCTTTTTTTTTTTCCACCTTAGGCTAAGGATAGGGCTCCAACCTACTAATCTCTTGTTGGAGCATAATGCAGTTGGTGAAAGTGAGAAAATTTGTCTGCATCCTAAGACAATGGAGGTCTTACCCTAGTAAGTGTATCACATGCTTAGCTGAGATGCTTGGCAGTGACTTGGCATTGAATTTTTCAGGCTGATGCTGAAATGCATCTCAACATAATAGCTGAAACTCTTTTCCTCACTAGTGAAATTCCCCTGACTTGGCAGCTTGGCTTCATCACACTGCGCTGTGTTTTGAGGTTACCTTCAAGTCTGGAGTCAGCGCCTACCTCCCGATTTACTGATCTCTGTGTTGGAAAAATACGACTTCATGTTGTGATGCCAGAAGCAAAACTGTTTTTTACCTGTGTAAACAAAATGAGGATGATCCATATAACACTTTATTCAACAGGAAGGTGGCTCTTCATTTGCTTTTCTGCTGTTTTCCTGAGCCTAAGGATTTCCCTGACAGCCTTGTTGCTGTTTTCCTTTCTGTAGAAGACTGGCGAATTCCTCCACTTTTTTTGAACATCTCAACGGGAAAGTGGATTTTGAAAAACATGCTAAAAATGGCAGGTTGGACTGGAAGCAGATGCACAGTATGGGTATGAATCAGCTGCTGCCCTTTTACAAAGAAGGCTTGTTGTGTCCGTGCCCTGTTTTTTCCCCCTTCTGCCCCATCCTCCTTTTTCTGGGTTAAATACAACCTCTAACTTGGCTAACACAGGATTTTTGACCAAACGAATTTGAGCACCATATGATCTGCCTCCTCATGTTCCCTGAGCCCTTCACAGGAGAAGGGAAATGTTTTTGAACAAAGTCTGCTAACAGAGTTGTGGGTGGAGAGAGGACAAAACGAGTACGTGAAGAACTGCATATTTTTCACTGGACTTCTAAACAAATGATGGTTTGTTCTCCAGATAACGGCACGTTTGAGAGGAAAAACCTGAATGGTGAAAGTGGAGGGGTTTTGGTGTTTTTTCGTAGGTGTCACAAAAATTCTTGTCCAAAACAGGAAGCGTCAGGTCTGGCGAGCGCGTACTTTTTAAATAAGAATATGTGACAGGCTGAATCCCAGGTGAATCCCCATGCCATACAAGAGAGGGTAGGGTCCTTTTATTACCCAGTGGAACCTAAAAGGTGAGATTTCAGTGAAGGGTCATGTGCTCTGACTTCTAGGGTTTTACAGGCTCCTGCAGTACAGATAATCTTGCACCCGTGCAGGAAGTCTGGTATGTAGAAACAAGCTGAGTTATGGCTGGGTGAAACCTTTGGCTAATACCCAAGTCAAAACTAACGGGAGATGAGTGTGTTTCTTGCTTAGACAGGGTAAAGGCAGGCTAAGGAGTATTCTTGCATAAAATGTTGGGGGGGATGTTATGCAACTAGACTTCTTTATTTTTTTTCATTTGCTTCTTTTTTTTCCTCTTTTGTTAGTGTGTGCTAAGATTGTCTTTTGCAAATACTATGAGCCAAGCAAAGTTTTTTGGGGAATAGGAAACTGGAGGTGCCATTCAGGGGAGCAGTGGAGCTGGTCTAATTGCTTGCTGCTGGCACAAGAGGGCTACCGGCTTCCTCCCCTGCTCACAGACGTGTTCCCCGTTCTTACCCTCCTTTTTGTTTTTGTTGGCTCTGACACTCATCTGTTCAAGGATTATGCTCACTACCAACCAAACATAGCTTTTTAATGTTTTTCCCCTTCTCAGTGTAGTTTTTGGTTGGTTTAGCAGGTGACTTAGTGTACAGCGTGAGTACCAGCTCCAGTGGGCCCGAGAAGACGGAAAGTGTGCGGCTGGGCAGAGCAGGGCATGGAGGCTCCCCTGGCTGCAGTGAGCTGTTGGATAATTCGGCACATATTTCCCACAAACGAAGGGACACCATGCTCCCGTGTAATTGTTTCCTATGCAGTTCTAACTGTGCAAGGCAAGCCTTTCCGCATGGTCACAAATTTGAACCTTGTAGTCTTTTTGCTCTTATACGAGAACTCGAAAGTAAAGCACTTTGCGAAGTGAAAACCTATCTTCATGATTGCTGTGGCCTAGAGATTTATAGGATAGTTAATAAAATAAATTTCAGAGGCAATAAGGTTTTATGCCTACCTGGACCTTGAAGAAGAAAAGGACAAAAAAAATCCATTGTATTTTTCTGTTTGCTTCAAGAATTTACAAGGTGGAACTTGTAATCTCCACATTAACCAAATTCATATGACTGTGTTTCTCATCTTTTGCTGTTCTTCAGATACAAAAGTGTTTTGTTTCTCTTCTGTTTTCTTTAGGTTAAAAATTAGGAAGAATGATCTTTCAGCTTTTCTAAACTAGCTAAGTTAGTGTTGAAATGTTCTTTCCCTGTAAGCTTACTTTTCAAAGATAATCAAGGCTGGAGTTTATGCTTTGCAGTCATGCCTGCTTTTCTCGTTCTTTAAGAACTTACCAGTACTGCTAACATTACTTTGTGCCCATATCTTTAAAAATCCTATCCAGTGATTAAACCATATAAACCCAAGTCTGAAGGTGCTAAATAGCTCACGCCTGGAAAACAAGCCTAGACATCCCATACTGGAGCAGTGGGAGCAATAAGATCTAGCTCTGAGAAGACCGTCTTCAGTCCAGATGCGCAACAAAGAATACAGTACCCAGTACATGATGAAAACAGGACCTTGAAGCAGAGATGTTACTGGTCATAGATTCCATTTATTCCTGGCTGCAAAGAGGTGGTTTACTCTATAAGGTGTGGTTTGTCATACAAGATGATGTAATTCACACCATGGTTGGGAGAGAAAGTAAGCCTGATATTTCTAGAGAAGGATCTAAGCTATCCCAGTTTTGTATGCAGTGAAGAAATAACTTAATGTCAGAATTCAGTCTCATTTGTTCTCCAATTATTTCCGCTTTTTGTCTTAGGGCAGTGTCATCCCCTAGTGTATTAATTTTTTCTTGCTATTCCTCTGCATTGAATTTATTAGAGCTCAGAAAGAGTCTAATTTTATCAAGCTTGTTGTCTTCTGCTTGCGAGTCCTGGCAGCCCCCTGCCTTTTCGGTTTCCCCCTCTTGCTTCTCCAGTACTAAAACAGGTGTAGCATCGATATCTACTCAAAACCCTTCCAAGAGTTCTGTGTGTGTGTACGCTTTGTTTTGGCTTGTTCAAAGAACTTCAGTTACTTGTGATCACAGGGTGTTCACAGCCCACCGTGAGGGTGTGCCCTTCTGTAAGGCTCGTGAGTGTAAGGCTTGCATTGCTGCCTCTGCTTTCCTGCAGTAAATTCTGCAGCTGCGGAGTGATCCTGACCATTGTTGCTTCCCCTCTCAATAAATTCCATGAACTTGTATACTGAGTGATTATAAAGTACACTTAGCTGTGAAATGGTTCTTCTAGTTCAAGCTAACATGTTTAACTATTTTCTCTAGGCTCTGTTTTGGATATTATAAAGCACATTGTGGCCAAAGGAGAACACAAGACTGGTGTCCTGGATGAACCCTGTATAGCCACAATCCTCAAGGAGGTGCTAGAGGGTCTGGACTACCTGCATAAAAACGGACAAATACACAGGTATTTTACAGGTTTCTCATCTTTGTCCTGAAATTTGTCACTGAAACACAGCAGCTGAGCACATGCAGTCTCATCACACAAACGGTTGTTAGGGTATTGAAAACAGAAAATAAAGATGGAGCTTTACTGAAACTCAGAATTCAAATTTCTACACGGTAGCTGCTTCTTTAGGAAAGTTATGACCAGGGCAAGTTTGGGTAAACTTCGGGGTATCTAAAGTTCTTGTATAGAAAACCTCTTTTCAAGTGTCAAGATCCAGCTACAGTGAGTACTTGTTAGAACTGGAAAAACTTCACCTGGTTTTGCTTCCTGCAGAGCTACAAATCGCTAACAGTACTGCATAAGAAATGTTGGGCAAGTTAATTAAGGGGCCCTTCAAGCCTGGTACTTTAAGTCTAGCTACAAGATCAACACGAAGAAATTTAAATTTGTGTAATTTCATTTAAAAAAGGTGGAAACAAAATTAGAAGTGAAAAACTTCTTCTGTAGGCAAAACCCAGTTAACTAATGGTCTGTGATTTGATGGATTACTGAAACGTGGGTTTCTGTGCTACTCTGTCATTTGGGAGGTATTTTTAAATCATGTTTTCCTGTCCCCTGGTGTTTCAAGGTTTGGTGTAGTTTAGAAAGAGAGGATACTAAGTCAGTATGTTCTGCCATTAAAAAATAAATAAATACAAGATTTGCAGTCTGAAGTATGCACTGAAAATAGAATATGCAGCTTGTGGGTAATATACATCATCCTAGCCACAGGTTGCTGCTGGGAACAACAGTCTCTTCTTCTTCCTTGGGAATTCTGTGAGCTTGGTCCTCTTCTGGTACAATGCCATTATAAGCATTGCTGCTGCTGTGCTGGAATAAGCTTGTCTGCTTGTGATAGCTGCACAAGAAGTAATTCTTTTTTGGCAAAATGATATTTTAATCAGAAAATCCAAGAAGCATTTATTTCATAGTTCTGGTCAAACTGTCTGGCTTTTGTAGATTGTTTTGGGTTAAAAAGAAACAAAAGGTTGGAAACTATGTTGGAATAATTCTTCCTGAAAGAACTCTCAAGTTTCAGTTTCCAGTCTCCATTAAAATTCTGATATAACGTGAATAGTTGTCTCCACTTAAGGCAGTTTTGACTTCAGATCTGTTTGCTTAACTTTGTTTTTTAGAAATGACTTCAGGCAGTCTAGGAAGTTAACGTAATAGAACAACTTACTTGCTGAGCACATGGTAATTTTTTAAACCTTGCCATAAGTGATTGACAAAACCATGTTCAGCTGTGACTTCCAGTTAACTTGCTTGGCTCATTTAGCTCATCTTGTCTTATGAGTTCAAATACATATGTTAAAGCAGCAGTAACATGTTAAATTTCAGTTTTTCTGAAAGTGTTGCATAGTGATCTCTGTATTGAGAGTGAGGTGTTTCTCCATGTGTCTTGCTGTAGGGGAACAGCAAAAGCAGTGATTATGGTGAGGATTGTAGAGGGTATATTCGTGGTTGATTTTTTTCTTACTGCAGTCAGCAAAAATAAGATGTTCACAGAAGGTTCAAACTGCTTGGTCTGAAGAAAATGTGATTTATATTGAATCATTCTGAAATGGACTGAATCAAACTTGCTGTGACTGTTCTTGTCCCGCTTGTTGGAGCATTTTGCTCTTAGTAAAGAAATCACAGCAGTTATTGGAACCATGTCCTTGCTGCAGCTCAAGACTGCTGTTGTGCATCAGCTGCTTTGCTGCATGTATCGAGGGCAGCTCCTACAGTTAGTTGTATAGTGTTTCATCCAAAAGTGTTCGGATTTCCACTTTGTGTGGGGCACAGTGGTCTGGGAAACTTCGTTATGCAAAGAAATCTGGAGAAGTGGTAATAGTCAAGGTATAGAAGGGAAGTTGTGTGTAGGTTTCGTACGTGTGATGCATAGGATGGGTTTTTAATTGTTGGCAGAAAGCAAGCTTGCATGCCATTTGAGGGAAGAAGCATGTTTCCTTAATGGAGTTAATCACGCTGTCTTGCATTTTATCCAGATGTGTGTACACCACTGGAATAAACACAGTTTAAAGCTGTATGAGGAAAGGTCCCATCTGCACTACATATGAATATCTATCTGTATGTTTTTCACATTTTGCTTAACTCAAGAGGTCATAATATTGGTCATGCCTGATGGGGAATGCAGGTGGAAGTCTTGCCAGAGATGCTCTGAGAGGAAGTGTTTAAAATAACTGAACTTTCCTCCCCTGGGTTAGCACAAAGTTTCTGGCTCTAAAGGAAATGGCATCAGGTGATGGCTGAGCTGCTGAATGTAGTGTCTGCGATGCGGGGCAGCTGTGTTTGGAGCGTACCTCAGGCCAAAACAAGGTCAGCTGTGAAGGGTCAAAACTGAAGGGCTTAGGTTAGGTATGGATCAACAAATCCAAATCAAGCTGCAACCCAGTGAAGCACAGAGTTCAGCTGGTTACAAATACAGTTGTAAATATTATGCTAAATATTTAGTGTATCACACCGTGGAGAAAATGACTTGATAAAATTAGAGACAGGGTATAGGTGAAATGAATGTGATTAGCACATCTGAAGCTGGACAAGCAGGCTGTTGGCAAAGCCTGAAGGATAAGTGTCTGGACCCAAATGTTGACCTGGAATGGGGACAGCTTGTTACTGCTCTAAATCATTAGTCAGACCAGAAAATGTATATCTGATGCTGGAGCTGCTCAATACTTTTAAATTATGTATCATGTTAAATGGGTAAATTAAGTTAACACATGGAAAACCGGCTTAATGAAATTCTGCTGCTGCTGAATCTGACTCTGCATAAGCTTGTCCTGAACTTAATGCCACTTCCAATTAAAGTTTGGGGAGCTGGCTTCGCATGGAAGTGTAAATCTCCTGCTTTGGACAGGAGGGTAGTTGGGCAGTATTCTCTAGAGGAGATCAGAAAGCCAAATATGTAGTGAAGGCTTAAATTACAGTTTTTTGTTTACTTTCCTAATTAACAGCCAGAGCTAGGCTGAGCCTTGAATAGATGCCATTGTTCAGCAACAAATGCTTAGGTCTCCTGCATTGTCCAAAGTGGTATTTCTTGCTTTTGTCTTGCAAGGGCTGTTGGGAACAGCATCTGAGGCCTTATGGAAAAGAAAGAGGAGAAAGCAGAATAGGTTTTATTTTCATGAAAAGGGTAACAATTACAAACAATCCCCATCACCCTCCAAAATCAGCAGTGCCTCCCATATCTCAGGGCTGGCAGCTCTGCCTGCATTGCCATGTGCTTGTCCCTGTGCCAGCTGCTGCAGTCCCCGTTGCGGTTTTCTGTGTCACTCGCTCATCCCCACGACAATTTGAAATCCTAGTGATCTGGCTCATGTTAAATGAGTTAAACACCCGGGCACTGGTGAGTGTGCTGAGGACAGACTTGGAAACCTTCGTATGAAGCTGTCTTGCAGGATCCTGCTCAGACACATTTTATAGAAGTTGACCAAGACCAGTGCGCTGCGAGGGGTTGCTCCCGGGCTAATCTCGTCAGGGTGACTACAGCAGGGTGACACGCAGTGTGTGTTGCACCTCTCCGCATTCGGACTCAGATTCCTCTGTGTATTTGGGATTAGCAGGTATCCAGCAGTTTAATGAATGACTTGAAAATAAAATGAAGCAAAAGCAACCCAGGAGGGTTTATTGTTTCAGGAGACTTGTTGGAGGGAAGTTCAAAGCTTTTTCAGGTGGTGCTCTTTATGGCAACCTGACAAATGTATCATGCTGATTAACTGTTGCAAGGTCTCTCTGTCTTTCTCCCTGTTTTTATCTCTGAGCTTATCTTCTGTTCATGGTTAGCTGTTGTGTAACTATTTCAGTTAGTCCAGGTGAAATGATATATTGCTCTCCAATGTTTGTGTACAGTCGGATTCTCCTGTTGCAGCATAATGAAAGTGATACTCACGTGCTTTTTTGTAAAAACAAAAAAGCTGAGGAAGTGCTTTAGGGTTGCACACACTTGAAATCCTGGCAAAGCAGCGATCCAGCTATTAATTTGTTTGCTGCTGTACTTCTGTGGGGGAAGAGAGGTGCAACAGCATATTTGATACACTAAATTAGATCAGCTTGTGCTCCAATACAGAACAATTTTTTTTGATTTTTTTTTTTTAAATCAGTTTTGTGAGCATGGGACGGCAGGGTGCTGTGACAGCTGTTTGGACGTTGCTTTAAAGAGACCCCGGAAACAATATTCTTGATGTGTTGTTATGCCAAATGTATTAGCTTAGGAACTTAGGACTGTTTTGGCACAGGATCAAGACTTCATTGTTTGCTTCTACCTATATTAAGAGAATTTCTGAAAAAAGTGTTTGTACGTCAGCACGTACCCCTAGGCATCACCGACATGCACGTGTATGTGGTTTTTGCAGGGACACTCCTCCAGTAGTGAGTTTGATTTAAGATGAAGGAGCTGATGGACTTGTTTTGGCAGACCTCAACTGTCCTGCAGGATTCAAGCTTAATTTTCATGTAGCTGATTAATACATTGATAGCTGTGCTGGCAGATACCGCGGTAAAACTGTATTTCAGTATGCTTCTGATTATTTTGACGACTGAAGTACTGTAGCTCTTTGTTTCTGTAGCAGTGCTGTAGGAAAACTTCAGTAGCCCTGGGTGGAAGGGGGCTGTGTAATCTTGTTTTAGGGAGGGTGTCTCAGAAGCAAAATTCAGTAGGGAAAGACTGAGGGATAGATGGGATGTGTAGCCTTTCTCCTCTAATTGCCAGTTGTTTTTTTTTTTTTTTTTTTTTTTTTTTTTAAGTCAGGACACTAGTAATTTGAAAGCTAGCTCTTATTCAGCCATGGGAGGTGGGTTGCCCTGATCCAAGTCACAGAGCCAGGCAGACTGTCTTCTCATATAGAAACTTGGCCCCGTGGAGGTATGGGAATAACATTGTGTGCCTGGATGCAGAGAAGTGTTGGGGAAAGGCCCCCTCGGGCCAGGGAGGGGAGTGAAGATTCTGACTTCAGACTGGTATTTTGCAATAATTTTATATTCAGGGGAGTGTGCTTTGGTCTTTTCTCCCTTAAAATAAACGATGGACAGAAGTAACCTTTGGAAGTAGTTGTTGAAACAAGTTTTGCAGCTTTAATTTATAAACCGTTGAGTAGCCAGAGCAATGGAAATGTTGTGCTTGAGCCTTTGGGCACCTTGGTGGCAAGGCAGAAAAGATGCTGCTGTAGATTGTACTCAGTGATTTTTCTCCCCCAAATAAACACCTTGCTGGGCAGTGTTGAGAGCACAAAGATCACTGAATCTCCCTGCTGTGTGCAGCACAGTCCTACTGGGGCATACTGTGGTGGTTTGGCAAACCAATACGTTCTCCTGGTGGCTGTTTCTTCCACTGCATCATCTAGAAATTCATTGTTTTTTTTTTTTTTTTTTTTTAAAATTGTCCCTGTGGTTGCAAAGAGAAAATATGAACCAGATGTAAATCCCAAGTCTACAGACAGCCAGAAACAATAGCTCCTGTGGAGACTGCCTTTATCTGTTTCAAGGAAAAGTATCTCAGCACCGAAGCCTAAAAACTGGTGATTAAAATTCCTAGGGTAAATATCGTCGCTGATGAAAGCGTGGGAGGATGGAGGGCCCTGCTGCAGCTCCAGGCTAACGTCAGTGCCCCAACCCTGCGTGTTTCGAGGGTCCCTGTGACTGCTCCCACGGGGATGCCTGAAGGTGGGCACTTGCTGTGTGACTCTGTTCCATTGAGAAGTCCCAGTGTCACCCACCTCTGACCTGGGTGCTATCTCTGGGCTCTGTCACTGCACGCCCTGCACTTGTTCAAAATAATTTTGATTTAGTCTAAGGAAAAAACAAACAAACTTTTCAGTACAAGTGTTATGAGCTGCATTAAAAGGGAGATGAGTTTTTAGGTTTTCTGTCCCCTTTGTTACGTGAAGATAAGTTATGTGAAGAGAGTTTAGGAGTTGGACTTGAATATCCCGAGTTGGAAGGGACCCACAAGGATCATCTACGATTTCATGACGGTAAGAAGCAGGAGATAGAGACTGAGGGTGATCTCTGAAAGGTTCAGCAGCAGTTATGGGTATGGATCGCTAACCAAAACCTAAGTTGCACGCTAAGCTAATGTGGCTTCCAGCAATCCCTGAGTTGCCAGGAGTATTTGGGTATCACGTGTTACGAGGATAATAATCTTCCTTCACCGGGCTGCAGCATTAGTTAATCAGATGAAAATGTAGCTCTCACCTTTTGGCTTTGAAGAAGCCAAGTGCCGTTCACATTTACTCACAACCACCCTGTTCGTGATGTCTCTCCTGTCACTGCTTTTATCTGACGTAGATGACTGGGAGTAGGCTGCCCAGTACAGGCTCTTGCAGTGTTTCTCCAGCAGTAGGGTAATGGTTTAAATCACCAGTGTTCATCCTTTCTGCAGCAAGGTATCGAATGAATAGCCCACTTCAAAAAGATGGCTTTGAATATTGTCCCCTGTTGTAACGCAGCAGCTTCTCTGGCCTTCATAGATCCTGAAAGCTGCACATGTGGATATGCCTTAAGCATTTATTCAGACTACTACAGTGTTTTCATACGTCTTATGCTAAAGCATAAGAAATAGGTAATTTACTAAATTTGTGTGGTTACATTAAGCATGCTTTAATATCTGACGCAGCCTCATAAAATTTTAATTTTATACATTTACTAAATCAAATTATATCCTGTTTTGCAGAGTTCTTATAAGACTTTAAAAAGTAAAGCTTAATACTTTCAAACAAAACCAAGGCAAAACCCACGCGCATTTAGGACAACGAACAGGGAATTGCTGTAGAGAAATCCATTGTGTGGAAGCAAGGAAAGCATCACCAGGCCAGACTGGGAGTGCCAAGAGGACTGTTTCCATTGTAAAGATACGTTTTAATGGAAACTCACCCAATTTTTTAACTGCTTTCTCCATTTTATTCAGTAAGCTGGATTAAATAAGGAAAGTTTCTTTCGTATTAGAATGCTGGCATGTCTTAAATATCGTATTCCAGGTTTTGGAGGAGAATATCAAACTGGCAAGTGTCTTGTCAGCCCCGGCTGTCTTGAATTTCTCTTTTCTGCATCACACTGCAGACATTGCTGAGCAGGAGCTGTGGGTGGCTTTGTAGATATGGCTCTTGGCTGCGCAGGGGACTGCCTTGGGCCTCGTGTGTGTGTAGATATACACCCTGCTTCTCCCGAATGGGGCTGCTTGGTGCCCTGTGGAAACTGAGACCTTTTTAAGCTGCCTTATGTTAAAATCTTGGGCCTTATTTGGTCCAAGGCGATTGTGTTTCCTGGAATGAACTTTCATCTCTGTCATGGCAGGGTGAAAGCAGGAAGACGCGTGAATCATTAGCTTTCTTCTTTCTTCAGCTACCTGATCCGTCACGTACTCAGACTGGGGTGATCTGTGTGTGTGCAGTAGTCTGGGGGAAGTTCCCATTTCTGTGCAAATTAGGAACATGTTTTAGAGCACGTGCACTACTGCGGCACAGCGCTGTGCATCATTGGTCTTGCCACACGAAGGGTCCCCACCTACTTGCCTGTTAAATGACGTGACACGAAACTTTCGAATAAGGCCAGGTTACAAGCTGAGTATTTTCCTCTGTTACCAATGACTAAAGCAGGGCCTCCCAAAAATATCTGGGCCTCCAGGGGAAGGAGGCAGATCTTGTGACTCCACAGCTTGCCCTGCGTGTTGACTTTCATGTAGCAGCTGTTAAAGGAGCTTTGTGCCTTGTCCCCATTGCAGTCCTTACAGAGGAACTAGGATCAGGAAATGGAAGGGCTGGGTAGGTGAATTTGTGGAAGAAATCCCCAGTACAATTTTAACTGCTGTTCAGTGATATGAGAACTTGGTTTTAAAGCTTGCTAGGGAGGGTTCTTTCCTTTTGGGGGACACAGGAGAAAAAACTCAAGTTCTGACTAAATAGGGGAAACCTTAATAAGTGATGTATGAGGTTAGAGACGGAACTTCTCTTGCACTGACTGCTGAGGGGCTGAGACTTGTCAGCAGCCCTTGCTGCTTGGCCAATCCTCGCCGTAAGCCGATGAGTGTGTGCACATGCTCGTGTTATGCTGCTGTAAACGGTGATGTGCGCTGGGGAGAGCTTGTGAAACAACCTCCTCTTTTACAGGAGGAAGAGGCAGGCCTGTGAAAGTTTGTATGATTAGATCATCTTGGTGCTTGGTGATAGGTCTAGGTCTAGTGTTTGTACCGTTATTTTATCTATCTGAAGGAGAAGATACGTCCAGTATCAGTTTTTAAGGTTGGTTTTTAGCTGGTGCAGCCACTGCACTGATGAGCAGTTGAGCTTGCTTGAGTGCTGAAGCTTGGGCTTCAGGCATGGCAATGGGAGGTAAAGACCGAGGCAGACAGGATCCGTCACTGAACCACACCTCACTTTAACCATTGTTAGGCTTGTAAACGCGTGGCAAGAGAGGGAAAACCGTCAAAGACAGAGTTGGCACAGGAGCAGGAAGCATAAGCTGGACATAATTTGTTGAGATAAAGGAAAGTTGCAGGCGCTGCGATAACCGTGAACGTCTGACGCAGTAATGCAGTAAGTGATGTGGAGCTCTTCACCCCGCGCTGTCTGACTTTGTCAGACTCGCACTGAGTTAGCTCAACATTTTCTTTACTGCCTCAGCATCTTACCAGCCCTTGGAGCTATTCAGATAGCCAAGATGACAGCACAAATTTCGGTAACGTCTCCAGCAGCTTTCTTTGGTGTGCTCTCCCTTGTCTGAGCTGACATAGTGACTTAACCTAAAGTAAATCAGACTTCTGAGTCATGGTTTCTTGGACCCCAAACCTTGCACTTAAAGCAGCAGTCCACTTCTGCAGCATTGGAGGGGAAGAATGAGAAGGAAGTGTACCCAGTAAGGGCATCGTGGATCCTCCAAAAGGTGTTCTGTGTTTTTCTGAAATAAAGCACAACGGGAGATTAAATTCTCACGTTGCCCTCACTAGGGATGTTGTTTCTCTGTGCCAGGGAGACTGGGTGCAGTTATCTTTCCCAAGAGGTGTCTCCAGCCTGCACCGAGTGTGATCTGCCTGGGTACTCGGGGCAGGACACAGCGCAAGCAAGTGCTCGATGTGCTGGTTTCGTTCCTCATGTTGGAAGCTGAGAGTCCTTTCCTGTAGGCTTTGTCTACGCACCCCTCTGTTTGCAAAGCCATGAGCTGTCGGTCACTTCTGCCTTTCAAAGCCTTGCTTCCTGCTTTTTAAAAGAACCAGAAAGAACATTTTTAGTTCCTGATAGGGCTGGATTATTCATCCAATTTTCTCCAGATACTAAAATAGGTTAAAAAGCCTTTAAATATTCTTATCAGTGCGAATCCAAGGCTTTAAAAATGCTTCTGATGTGTATGAGATTTGAAGTAACTCATGGGTTTTCCTGTGTAGCCAGCATTTAGCTCCTGCTCTGAGGCCCTGATCTTTCCCCATGGCCCAGCAGCAGCTCAGAGAAGAGAGCAGGAGCAGCGCCTCTGCTTTCCTGATCCCAAACAATACTGCACATCGCCGAGCTGGTCCCTCGCTATGGTTTCTAGCAGCCTGGCTGCTGTTGTGTGTCCCAGCTGCCAGTGGGCGCGAGAGCTCGCTGAGGTGGCTGCGGATGAGCAGGAATGAATCGAGCTCTCATCCACCAGCATCGGTGGGGAGGCTGCAGGGAGGAGTACGAAAGCCTCTCTGCCTGCTCTGTGCCGCGGGAAGACCTCTGTGCTTTGGGAGATCTTCCCGAGTCCAGCTGTGCAGAGTTAAGTACAGCACTGTGGCGGTCAGTAATTGCATCTCACCTGGAAGTTTAGTACTTAAGGCTCACCCCTGTGGCATAGAAGTACACGTGCCTTGTCTGAGTGAGAACAGGAGCGTTCTGGCTTACAGCACTTCTAACACAGTTGTCTTGAATGTCATCTCGTATGTTGTGCTGAACGCACTGACTTTTGGGAGCGTACAAATACTGCTGTGCACTCATACCCCAAGCCTAGTCTCCATTTTGCAGCGCTGTCTTAAGTGGTAACGCTCTTTCTGTAACTGTTTGTATCCTGGCTTGTGAGGCAAGAGGAAGAGGTAACATAGGTAACGGCATATTACTGAAGCAAGAATAATGTTTATTGTGGAGAGAAAATGGTGCTCATTTGGTGTATAACGCTGCAAATTGCTTCGAGTTTAACAAAGTAGAGATATTGTCCTGGAAGTGGTTTGCAAATTACTCAGAATAATGTTGACTGCAGCAACTGGTTGCATTCATAATAAATACTGAGTTACTCATTACCATTCACAGAAAATAGTAATTCTTCTATCTTGCACCTTCTTTTTTAAAATGAAACTTGGCAGGACCAGCCACTCCTTCGTCACGCCAAATTATGCACTGTAGAGTTCAGTCCATGAAAATTTATTGTTACAGTTGATGTAAATTACATCTAATGGGCAGATGACTCATGGCTGTGCTGACAGCATCCTAAAGGCACATACAAGCAGGTTAGAAGAGAAGGCACAGTAAACAGGGCTGTTCTCCGTTTTCCCCTTCACGTTACACATTTCTCCTTGGTGCTGGGCTGCAGCAGTCCTGGGATGCCACTCTTTGCTCAGCTCATTGACTCATATTGCAGTTTCACTGGCCTTAAATTGTTGTCATAGCTGTTGCTTCTGATGTAGACTTTTGAACACAAGCCAAGTGAATCCTTTTTGATTTCCAAACAGTATTAAGAAGGTTGTTTAAAAAGCAATAACTTAACATGCTTCATTGCTTTTCTTGCAAATGCCAATTCTTCTAAGTCTGTAATACGTGGTTTAGTTGCATGTGCCGGGATTGCAGACTTGCAGCTGGTTATTGGTAATAACACACTCCGTTACGGAGCAGCAAGTCTTGCTTTACCCACTGTGACAGCGCCAAGGGCTGAAGGCAGATCTGATCACTAAGCAGAATTTTAAGGGCTTTGGTAGGCTTTTCATTGTGGGATCAAGCCCATTAGGGTATGGTTCCCAGTGTAATTTTTTCTCCTGCCTGCTGAAAAATGAAATGGGGGCTGCATGGAAACACTACCTTTGCAACGGGAGAGCATCACTGCATTGCTTTCCTGTGCTCCCAGGTCTCCTGTAGCAGGACACTTGACTAATTTTGCTGGATCAGGGAACAGTGTTGTTTATATAGCATCTAATGCCTATGGCCCAGCCCTAACCTGGAGGCATTCATAACCTGGAGGCATTCATGTGATGCAACCGATACCATAGCGTTGGGTAGCCCTGGGAAGCTAAGCCAGTTCAGAATGCAAATGAAGAGGCGTTTCTGCCCTGCTGAGAAACCTTTCAAGGCTGGTGTGGAGAATCCAGATTTGCACTGGAGGGAGTCCAAACCCTTTTCCCTGTCTTGTGTGAAGTGCAAGGTAAATAAAAACATAATAATTATTTTGGGGAAAGGCTTTCAGAGGCTTTAGGAGAGAGGAAGATGACGGCAATGGAGTGGGAATGTCCAGAATGATGGTGGTATTTGTTAAGCTATTGACAAGAAAGTGCTTACTCCAGCCTTCTGTAAATTATATCACATTTTAAATGAAGTATTGTTTACGCTACAGCCTAAAGCTGCTTCCTGTTTCCAATATAGTAGTTATGCCAGAGGCACACCATTTATTCCGACTGTATGAGCCCAGGATATGGTCATTACCACATTAATAGGAAGTGCCTTCAAATTGTTATACTTGGCAATAACTATATCCTGGAGTAAAAAACTTCTTGCCATTCACCTTGTGAGTTTGTAAGCATCTCCTGAAGAGAATAAACAGGAAACCCCTATTCTTCCTTCTCCCTGCCCTGTTGCTTTAAATGTAATTAATTTGTCATAAGGATGGTTTTAAAGTGCCTAACTTTTAGATACTATAGGGTGACACCAGTACAAACTAGAGACAGGGACCTGTGTTCCTCCAGTGTTACTGCTGCTAGCTGTTCACCCGGTGCTGTTGCAGTAGGCAACACGATGCCCATACACTGGGATGAGGAATGGCAAAGCTGGGAGATGCTCCTGTGGTACAGCAACTCCAAAAGTGAATAGGTGTCCCCAAGGTGCTTGCCACCAATCCGTTTTGGTGCTCTGGGGCGGAGTGTACCACACTAGGGTGAGAAATGGCCTTTTTTAGGGGGGTTGGTCACCGGGAAGAAATGCCACATCGAGCTGTTACTTAATTCTTCAGTGTGACTTGGATTTTGGCAGTGCCTATTGTTGACCTAGCAGATTTCTTATCATAGCAACGACTTGTTTTAATTTTTTTTGAATCAGCTTGGAGCATCATATTTACTGACTTTTGTTTCCAACAAGAAAATATGTAAATTTTAATTAATCCAAGCTGAAGTTAAAAGGAAAACAAACCTCTGCATCTGAGAAGGTTATGGGGCTGGAGTGCCTTGCTGTTGTTCCTGCTGGATTCAGTCTGAATGCTCGTTTCACTTCTTTTCGCACCCCAGATGTGTCCAGCTTGCTCTCTTATGGTAGGACAGTCTGGTGGTATTGAGTGTGTGCCACTTTGTAGCTGCTGTTACTGTGTCAGTGAAACCTGCCTGAGTGGTTTTTTTTTTTTTTTTGACTCTGAAGTGCGCTATGGTCTAGACTTCGTCCTTAAGTTCTGCTTAAAGGCTTCCCTTGTGCTTCCTTCCACGCTGAGTGAGGTCTGCTGCAGAGGCTTGGTGAGTTGTATGCAACGTGCAGGTGGAGACGTTTTGAAAGGCTGTGCTATCCTGCGCTGCCCCATTCACTGGGGAAACTCTCCAGCGTCCTGGGCTGCTTTGGAATATGGTTGGAAGACCAAATTAACATTACTTTGCATCCATCTTCAGGAAGAGGAGCAAGAACTTTACCAAGTAGATTCAGTGCATGCTGTTCCTTTGCCCCGCAGCTTCGAAAGGGCCTTGTGCATCCTGGCTGCTGCGGGAGACCTGACTGCCTGGATAAATGTTTCCAGTAGTGCTGGAGAGTATCCTGAACACCCTCTACTCCCTCAGATTTAGTGCTGGTGGGAGGGGAGGATTGCTGGATTTAGTGCCCAAGCGCATTGTGCGTGGCATGAACCAGATCCTTGCCTAGGAAGCAACGAATTTGAGCGTCGTGCTTTCGTGGATCCACACGCTTGTGGGGATGCATCCCAAAAGTGTCTTCTGCCTGCGTATTGCAGAGAGCCCTTCCACTCCCTCACTGTTACAGACCATGAAGGCTTTGTGGGAGTGCAGAGGATAATCAGGTTTGTAACTCAATTAAAGTGGAAATTAACTCTCTACAGCTCTGATTGTATTGGATTTGGCCAACGGATGCTATGGGGGATGGATAATGTTGTATTTAATCCCTTCAGGTCCTTCTGTGTGCTTAAGGGTCCCCAAGCGCTGCAGTGCTGATGCCTGCTTGTCTGCGATGGCTGCAGCTCTTAGCTGCAGGAAGAAAACAGAATAATGCTTCTTGGCAGGAAAGCCAGCTCACCCCTTACTGCACGTCGGTCGTGTATTAATGCAACATTCATGTATTTGGCCAGCGTAAAATGGGCAGATCTCAAGCTGACAGGCAGCGATTTGGTTTATGTTTGTCTGGTTATTCCAGTGCCACTGTCACAGCTTCTTACTGCTTTGAATCCCATTCTGCTGTTAAATCAGCTTCTTGAGGCGAGCTCTGCGTATAACTTCAGTGTTCCCATGTATCTCTTATCTACGTTTTCTTGATCATTAAAACAAGTTAGTATTTTCCTGTACTTGCTCTTACGCTTGTGCTTCAAACATAGATTAGGCCCTTAAGATGGTCACTGCTGGCAAGAGGTGTGCATTTGGCAGGACTTGAAATGCTTCTCTGAAGACTCAAGACTGCTGTCAGCTTTGTTTTGCTGTTAAAATTGTCTTTACTGGCCCTTACGGACAGTTTTTATTCCCTTTTGTTTTGCTCAGTGCTGGGGGGAGTCTTGCCATGCCAATGTCTTACACGGGATGTTGGGAGGAACCTAGCAAGCCCGAATGTTGGAGAGGATGTGTTTAAAATTATCCTGGCAGCGGCCCAGGCCTCTTCAGAAGCCAGGAAGGAGGAGATTTTCAGGGCCCAACTGGGACACTTTGGCCAGGCCATCATGCCAGTTCTGCTCTCATGATGCATGAGGGAGGAGAGAAAAATAACTTTTGACTCTCTGTGAAAGGATTTGGAATATTTGTAGAAGATGGCAGGGGAAGGATGTTTTTTTCCTTTCTCTTCCCTGCAGATGGCTGCCATTAGTGTGAGGTGTACGGTGAAATGCTGTTTTGTTGCTGCCATCCGTTCCCCAGGCAGGTGCTTTGTTCGCAGCCCTTCTTGAGACAACGCTTGCTTCTGCTCTGGGTCTGCATGCTTTTGTGGCCAGTGCAAGGTTAGCAGCCATGCAGGTGTCAAGTATAAAGGTGCTTCTGTTGGCTTGGCATGGGGAGCAGCTTGTGAAAACAAGCTATAAAACTTCCAAGCATATTTGGAATGAAAGTAGAGTTCCCCTTGAGGTTTGAGAAATGCTGCTGTTTAACCTAACAAAATGGCGCTTTTTTCAGGGTGGAAAAGAGGGGTAGTACAATAACTTTCATAGTATGTGCTGGATGTTCCCTGACTTTGGGTACAAAAAATCAGGGCATCTCCCTCTAGAAGCATGAGTATCACGCCAGTACTAGGTGTATAAAAATAGCGAAGTTAAGAACCTGGGACAAACCACTCTTGGTTTTTTGTTAGGGTACTTTCTGATAAGTTTTTCGGTTTCTTTGTATCCATAGTACTTAAAATGCTACTAGCTATAAATAATACAGATACCACTTAGTGTCTGTCTGCTGAAGTTACAATTGGTGTTAAGTCCCTACTGTTTCTGCATGATTAGAAGCAAGAGGTGCTAATACAATAGAACATAAAATATGAGAAAAAACAAACTTTTAATGCATTTTTGTTGGTTGAAGGAAAGATATAACGAGTTCCACTTACTGTTGCTTTATCTTTCTGCAGGGATGTGAAAGCAGGAAATATTCTTCTTGGAGAAGATGGCTCAGTGCAAATAGCAGGTAAGTTTTTCGTAGTAGCTTTGAATAAGCTTTGGGCAGAACTGTGTCTGAAGAGATGGTTTAATGGGCAAGAGAAAACCTACATGAATATGTAAGCTTCAAGAAGCCTCGCAGTTTTTTTAGTAAAATAATAAAAAAAATCAGTTTATTACATCTTGATTTCTTAAAATACTACTCTTTGGAATAACAAATGTCAGCATGAATAAATCCTTTGACTTAATTCCTCACAATAAGCAGATTAGATAGAAGTTCTTGGTGTGAGCTGGACAGATTTTTAAAACAATAGCTTCATAGGGTTGGAGGTGGACTTTTCTGGGTTATCATCATTGTGTAAGATGGTTTTCAAAAGGACCGTGGTGAACACTGGATAAATTCAGCTGAAGGAAATTGTCTATAGCAAAGTTGCGAGTAACTTCTATAGCTGGATGTCACAGAACTGGTGGTCAAACTGCTCATGGGAGTGCTCCCTACTCAGTTCAGTCAAACCAAGCAGCACAGCACGTTTGACCGTGCTAACCCAGCCCAAATTGGGGTGAACTGAATGTCGTGGAAGCAGTCATGCAAGCAGCTGAGCTACTGGATCCAGGGACAAGGTAGGGAGGACTGCTAAGACAGTTGCTTTAGCTGATACAGATAGATGGGCCTGGAGGAAGTGTATGTACTCACTACTGCCACAAATTGCACCAATACAGGTATGTTGGAAACAGTTCTTAACGTAGATGGATCATGCGTCTGTGGGAAAGGGATTTTTTTTTGCCAATAGGATTCTTCTAGTCTCATTTTGTACATGTGAAGTCTGTAAGAGCTTTTCTTGTGAGAAATCAAGAATTTTATCTAACACTCTACAATAATAATAATAATAATATTTTTGGAGAGTACATTTAGTACCTGTAAGACTGGTTCTTCTTCCCAGTATACGGTTTTCCTATCCTGACTATGCTCTAATCTATCCTGAGATGCTGTAATCGACATGCGGATTCTTTCCTTACTGTCCTGGCTCTAAGGACTGTCCTCCTCCTAGGAATCTTGTGGTGCCTTATGCCACTTCTTGCGAGAGGGCAGAGCTTGCATCTGATTCTGCCATCTTAGCAAACGTTGTACATATTTAACTTTTTCTCTCCCATTTTTTGTTGGAAAGAGCATTATCTGTTTGTGGTAAGGTCTCTTATAGTGCCCTGTCCCACTGATGGAGGCCAAGTGATGGGTCATACCAGTGTGTTGAGGATTAAGGGACAGGGTTTCGCTGCCACATGGCAATCACTGTCACATCAGGCAGAACTGCATGTCACGTTGTATAGTCCTGAGAGGCATGAACCCCCTGGTATAAATGTGGCTGGACCTGCTTCTTGGTATGAGGGGTGTGGATTTTCCACCAGGAGGCAGAATGTGTTGCACTGGAAAGTTCTAATAGGTAACTCTTCTTCCTCTGTGGAAGGCAGCAAATGCTGTTACAGAAAGACGCAACACCTAAAATACAGAGCTGCTGTTTAAAACCTGAAGCTGCTTTGTTTTCCTTTTCAAGTCTTCCAGTGCTCTTAATGCCTGCTGTTAGATTTCTGAAGTGTAAATAAATCATCCCATGTGGCAGCTGATGGAAGGTAGGGTGTGGCTTCCAAAATGCTTTATACTAATAAAATACTACAAGCTTTTTCCGTAGTGGGGCCAAGATATAACATTTAGGATTTGTGATTGTATGGAGTGTTAGATTATATTCTGGGAGAGGCTGTAAATAGCTGTTACGTTAGAGCAATACACTGTTATTCCAGCGTTTCTGCCAGCCTAGGAGAAAGCTTCTTGTGTTTCTCTTCCACGAGGGTGCCAGGGCTTCAGTTTTTCTGTTGAGGCTTTTTTTTAAGGTGATAGGTGCCCGTTCATGTGTTTTTGTCTGCTGGATGGTTTTTAGTTGATAGATAGTTTTTAAGGCTGACTTAAATAGTCTCATAAAATCCCTTGCTTAGCTTTTATGAATTTCAGAGGGTTTATTTTGTTTGTGATTTGTAGATATTCCCCTGAACTGAACTGTCTACTAGTGGCTTATATGTGCAACACTTAAATGATGAAATCCATCTCTCTGCATGTTCTGCAAAAGCAACACAGCAAGATATGCAAAGTTCCCTTTTTACAAATTTTTGCTCTGAACATGCATAAGGAGTAATTCTGTAATCTTTCATGAAACAAAGTAGAGCAAATAAACTCAACCAAGGTCAGGAGGTTCACGACAGTGACAGGAAATACTTTAATTTCTGTGAAAGCAGCTGATGACTTGAAAGAAACAAAAATAAGTGAATGGCTGAATACTAGAGAAGAGCCTGACCTGGTCAAAACATGAGGTTTTGTTTCTGTGGGAATTTCTGACACTTAAGCTTCCTTTCCTCCTGACCCAGGATGAAATAGCAAAGTTTCTTGTGATTTTTTTTGAGGAGGGAAAAATGCTGGAAGCAAACCAATCCAAATAAAGTGAGTTTTGTTTCAGCAAGATCAAAGCACCCACTTTTGACAACATTAAGGTGTATTATGAATAATTTGGTTGATAATTGGCTGCTTCAATTATCAGCTGGATGACATCACGGCATTCCAGTGGAACAAATGTGTTTAAGATTCACTGGAAAGTTACACCATGAGGGGGAAAAAATTGATCAGCTGTGGAATGAGGCCTGAGGTTAGAGTAAATGGGCACTTCCCTTGAAGGTGCTGGTTTGTTGTACGTAAAATGCAAATAGTTTAGCAGGAAAAAATGACTTCAGGTTGTTGTAATGGATCCTTTCCCTTTTGTTGTTCCTACATCAAAGCTGCCCACAAACTGTTGGTGAAAAGGTCTTATTTAGTGCTTGGCCATTGCAACCTCATGTTCCTGTGTGCTTGCTGCTGCTTGACGCAGTCTATACATTTCTTCTGAGAAAAGAATTGCATCCTTAATGCAAATCTAAGGAAAGTAAATCTTAAACTGCAAATCCTTAGAAACAAAGCAGCTTCTTTTTAGGCAGGTTTATAAAAATGCTTGACCCATGGTGGAGGAAACCCCACTGCTGGACTATACCTCCACAGCAAGTCAGTGAATTTAATTCACATACTGCGTAACGCACACTTGGGAAACTTTCTTTGTATACAATTCATGGCAGCGATCTTGCCGCAGTATTATACGATTCTAACTGTTTGTGCTCTCTGAAAACTAAAAGTCTTTTTTGCTAATACAGGCTGTGCAGTTCTGTTAAGACCAAACAGAAAAAGCAACTTGAGGAAGGTGTGTTCAACTTTTTCTCAGGTTCTGCTTGTACTTCTGAGTTTGAGGCATGCGCTTTGGATGTGAAAGCCACTTCAGGAGCACTGTGAGTTAAGGCTGGCACAGATAGCGCAGTGGAGGAGAAATCTCTGAGTTCAGAGGCATTTGTTGAAAGTAGGAGTTCTAAAAATTCCTCTAATGGCATGCACAAACACCCAGCTTTAAACTCTTCCCCAAGTCCTAGGACTTGGTATTTTTACTCATGACTATTTTTAACTATGCTCCTTTTGCCTTCAAAATGTGCATCCACTGAACCAAGGCATAAAATTGCCTTTAGCAGATACTGCTGACCGCTGAGACCTGAACTGAAGCTGTTTGCTTATCTTAAAATAATTTTATTTTTTCCAAGGGCACACTGGTTTGGGCTTGTGGCTTGGCACCAAGTTTTTGGAGCCTGTTACAATTCAGAGAGTATCGCTTTCTCAGTGCGGAGTGTTTTCTTGCACACTGAATTAATCTCTCTACTTAAGAGAGCTGGACTTTCTTTCACAGATACCATTGTTCTGGGCTGTGCTGGCGGTGGTTGCAATGTAAATTGAGATAGCTGCGTTCTTTTGTGTTCCAGCCTCTCCATGGCAATTATTGTATTTTTTAATCAGAACATAAAACCTCTGTGCCCTGGCATTTACTGGCTCCATGGAGTCTAAAAGCTTGCATGGGTAAAAACACTCTTCTTGTCTACATAAACTGCATTGGCTCCAATATTACAGCATAAACCAGGAGGCTTCCTCTCACAGTAAGCAAGGCTTAATGTTCTTGAGTTTATTGACCTGTGCAGGTCCTGTAAATCATTGAAAGATGAAGTGAGGGTCTGTTGATAGACTGGGGAGGGACGGGAGAGGTAAGGGGCTGTCAAGGGAAGCTCACTCAGGGTGCAGAAGGCTTGCTCGGTAAGAGCCATGCTCCAGCCAAGGTATGATATTAGTGTCCTACTGAGACTGGGTGCAGACCAAATCTTTTTTTCTGATTTTAGTCACTGGGATATTAAATAATACTGTCATATACTCCTCCATGAAGAAACAAGGGTCTACTGAAGGCTGGTGTGCTCGTGCCAAAAAAGCAAGCGTGGCTTGACATGTGGGGTTTTTCTCTTGAAGGTATTGTTATTGTCCCTGCAGATTTTGAAACGACAGGATTAACACCTGCTCCAAGAGGCCTTTTTCTGGCATTTGGCGTGCCTGCAATTTCCTCTACAGGCAGTGTTGCCTGGTGGTTGAAGTAGATGGAGATCTCACAAAGTCGTTCAGGACTTGCTAATTGATACTGGGCAAACTGCCTAGCCCCTCTCACTTTATCTATTTATAAAATGGGGATAGTTAAGGCCAGGCAAAACTTGTGTAACTGAATTTGTGTAACTTTCCACAAATCCATGCCAACTTGTCACCAGTTCACCGTGTTCCTGACTGCTCTTAATTCATTGTACTAAAATAGCACTCTACATAAACATCTAGCTATGATGCAGCCAGTGTCATTCCCCCACTTTGCCTTAGGAAATTGCAACTTTGGGAGATTAAATTGCTTGAGCAAGGGGCAAGGCATGAATCTAACTTGGGGAGAGGAGTGCTGATTGCAGGGCTGGCTTGAACAGCCAGTACTCTATCACTCACACCTCTGAGCCTCTTCTCCTGTTGAAAAAAGGGCAAAAAGGTTTTGTTAGTGGTTGGTGAGGAGTTTTGGTGCCTCCTCGACAGCCACTTGATGTGGAGTAACCTATTTTTCACGTCACTTGTAATATTTGGGCTTCTTGAAGAGATGTTACGTTATTTGGTTGTTGAAACCACTTGTGAACTTCTCCAAGGGCAGCATCTTCACCCAGCGTGTGCTTTATCACCCTTAAATTATTTTGTGCAGTATATCTTTATTATCATGCAGCTGGGGCTTAGTTTCAGAAGCGATTTTTACATTTACTTAGTAAAGAGATTTCATCAATCTTTTATGTGGCCTGACATTATTGCAAAAAGGCTAAACTTGTGGTGATGCATGTAAAAATAAAGCTGTCGTTCTGCATGTTAATTGATTAGAGATCTGTGACTGTAGAGCTCTACCTTACCAAAGGAGAACTTGGGAGAACAAGATCCTTAGGGCAGTGAGTGAGTAGGATGCACAGCAGGCTCACTACCCTGGACTTCAGGAGAGCAGACTTTACCAAGCAGGCCCCTGAAGAGGCTAGAGTACCATGGGATAAAGCCCTGGAGGGAAGAGGGGCCCAAGAAAGCTGGTTAATATTCAGCAATTGCCTCCTCCAAGCTCAGGAGCGATGCATCCCAACAACACCAGGAGGCCTGCATGGATGAACAAGGAGCTCCCGTCCGAACTCAAACATGCGAGGAAGCATACAGAGGGTGGAAGCAAGGGCAGGTAGCCTGGGAGGAATACAGAGGAATTATCTGAGCAACCAGGGAGACCTTGACAGGCTTGAGAGGTGGGCCAGTGTGAACCTCAAGAAGTTCAGCATAGGCAAGTGCAAGGTCCTGCACATGGGTCAGGGCAATCCCCAGCACAAATACAGGCGGGGTGGTGAGTGGATTGAGAGCAGCCCTGAGGAGAAGGACTTGGGGGTGTTGGTGGATGAGAAGTTCAACATGAGCCGGCAGTGTGTGCTTGCAGCCCAGAAAACCAACTGTATCCTGATCTGCGTTAAAGGCAGCATGGCCAGCAGGTTGAGGGCGGTGATTCTCCCCATCTGCTCTGCTCTCATGAGACCCCACCTGCAGTGCTGCATTCAGCTCTGGGGCTCACAGCATAAGGACATGGACCTGTTGGAGTGAGTCCAGAGGAGGCCACGAGGCTGATCAGAGGGCTGGAGCACCTCTCTGACGAAGACAGGCAGAGAGAGCTGGGGTTGTTCAGCCAGGAGAGGAGAAGGCCCCAGGGAGACCTCATAGCGGCCTTCCAGTACCTGAAGGGGGCTACAGGAAAGCTGGGGAGGGACTCTTGTTCAGGGAGTGCAGTGACAGAACAAGGGGTAATGGCTTTAAGCTAAAAGAGGGCAGGTTTAGATTAGATATGAGGAAGAAATTCTTCACTGTGAGGTGGTGAGGCCCTGGCACAGGCTGCTCAGAGGAGCTGTGGGTGCCCCATCCCTGGAGGTGCCCAAGGCCAGGCTGGATGGGGCTTTGGGCAGCCTGGGCTGGTGGGAGGTGTCCGTGCCCATGGCAGGGGGCTGGGGCTGGGTGGTCTTTAAGGTCCCTTCCAACCCAAACCATTCTGTGATTCTAAGATTCTATATTTACAGAGCCAATAGCACTGTATGACCATATAGTTTTCAAAGGGAAAGAAGCTTTTTATTCTTCACTAATCTTTTTCTCTGGTATCTTACCAACCTGCTGTGTTCTCTGCAGAAAATTGCTGTTTACCACTGCCTTCATCATCTTCTCATCAGGCTTTATTCATCATCAGTGCTCTAAAAGCACTTAATACGACTGCAGCTATTTTTGATGAACAACTGAACAAGAAGGAAGGTGATCAGTGAAAGAAAAGCTTAGTGCAGTCTTCTGATTTTTTTTTCTGGTCGAGGAAGTACAGTATCTTGGCTGTTTGAGTTTAAAAACAGCTCTGAGTTGTTTGCAGTCGAGATCGGTTTATGTTGTTGTTTTACACCCATAGAAGTTGGGAATCTCTGTTTTAAGGTCTGATCTAAACCCAGCAAACTCTGTAGGAGCCTTTCTGATTTCAGCAGGCTTTGGTCCTGGCTCCTAATTAGTGCACAGTCTTTTTTCCCTAGTGGTAGCTAGCTACAGTAGCAGGTATGTTGGCTAAGAATTAAGGTAATGTTATAATACGAGATGCCCAAGGAGACATGATTTTTAATGACTGACTTCTAGATTTGAATAAAGCAATGTAATTTATGATACTGTAGAAATCTGTTTTCTTGACTCGCACAGCAGCCCTGGTGCATGTTGTGATGTGGTCCTGTCACAGCATTATTGCGTTGGTGACTTGTTTAGACTGGGCTTTCGTTTCTGTAATGCTGAGGAGTAAGGGGAGATTTTCCTTTCAGCTTTTGTATTTCTCAAGTGGCCGGAATAGCTTTCAAGTTTGACAACGTGGATACCGTAGTAGTAGGAACTGATGCCTAATACGATGCTTTTTTAAATGCTACAATTTCATTGCCAGCATAGAGATTTGCAGGGTATGGGGTTATGAACACGTGCAGTTTCTACTGCAAAAGGCAAAATTTGTTATATTTTCTACAAAGCCTGCTTCAGCAGAATTATCACTTATTTTCCATTCTGGTTTTGCTGTGATATGAGAGTCTGGTGATACCTTTTTTAGATGTCTTTGGTTCATATTACTGAAACAAGTCCAGTAGATGAATCTTTTCTACATTGTTTCAGAAAAATGATAGGAAAAAAAAATCCTACCACTTGCGTCCAGACATCCCTGGAGACTATTATTTGCTAGAAGACTGCTGGACGTCTGCAATTTTGGAGCTCCTTTAGAATATCTGGCAGTCATTGGATTCCCAGAAGTAGTGGTTACTGGTATTGCAAGCCAGGTCCAAACGTTTCCAATTCCTCCCTGTTTCTGGTGCTGCAGTCCTTTCCAGTTATTGCCGTGAAGCAGTATAAAATACAAGCTGCCAAAGAAGAGCAAAATGTAAACACTTGAGCTGTCATACCTCTTGAATTGCATGACTTTTCTCCCTCTCTAGGGTTAAATTCACTTGCAATGCTCTAGCTTTGTTTTAGCCTTTGTGAGGGTAGTTCAACAGGGTCAGTCGTCAGTAATTTGGGAGCTTAGGCAGAGAGAAGGAGACACAGATCATATCAGCTGCTCAGAAGTGAGGGCTGAACCCTAACTTGTGCTTATGATTTTAATTTATTGCTTTACAGATATTTCCTGAGAGCAAGCACGTTCTTATCTTAATAGCTGGGACGTGGATAAAGTCAGTAAGATGACATTTGAGAAAACTGTTTCAAAGTCATTCCTTACGGCAGAGTAGCACAGGCTGGTTGTGCTTGTTTTAGCCCACTGGAAATGAGTGGAATTGATTGGGGAAAACACTGAATAAATCAACCATGTAATGGAATACAATTTAGTTCCTTTTGAGCTTTCTGCAGACCTCAGATGGCAGATGTAGGGGCACAATTCCAGACTGGAGTTCATAAACTCAGTCTCATGTTTGATGTGAAATGTGGTGAATGCTGTGTGCGCTGCGTAAAGAGCTTGTGTTTTTACTGCTGGAATGCTTTTGCTTTGAGTGGCATTTCCTTTACCCTCAAAATGACTGCATGGAAAGTTGAGGTAAGATAATATACACAAGTTCAAATAGAGCACATCACAATAACATGCTGATGGCAGTCGGACAAGTTTCTATTAGTATTATCTTGTTTAAAATAACTTCTAATTGTTCTTGTGTTTAGAACAATAGGTCTTGCAAGGCTCCCCATAATAAAGGGTAAAGTGCAAGTAATTTTACTGTGAGCTTTTTTGGAAACTTTCAGTTTCTGAGAAAAGCAGGGATGAGATGCATGCATGAAAGATCTCAAAGCAAAACCACTATTGCAGGAAGCAGGTGTAGTGGGTTTCCAGAAAAATATAGATTGCAGTGCTGACAGCAATCGTGATCCATCTAGAGAATACTAAAGCTTCCAGGTTAGCAGCAATATGAGCTGCCTTCAGGAAGAGAGAAGAGCACAGAATGGCACATCTGGAAGAAGCTGGCCCCTAACGGCAGGCGTTTGGTGGTGCAAACACAGAATTTTAGCCCTGCAATTTCAATGAAACCTTCCTTTCTTTAATATCAACCTTCAATTATCCATGTTTAGTATTTTAGTGAGTACTGAGTTCCTGTCCTTGGAAGTCTGTAATCTAAGGAAGCTGGAAGCTTTCAGTATGTTATTCTTCTGAGTGATAATTTCAGTGGTGTCTCGATTATTGAGAGATTGGTGAGAAGGGCCTCGCTGCACTGCTGCTGTGATGCAGGGGGAAGCTTGGCCCAGTTCTCACTTGGATGCTGTTGCTTGCAAATCTGAAAAAGGCATCCTTTGTAGCAACTGATTTCTCGGTTAGGGTAGCATCCTTAAGCCGTGGTGTAACTCCATGGCTCTCCTGAGTAAAATTGTTCGACAGTTGCAGTTAACTGTCAGCAGCTGGGTTGCAAGGGTTATCAAACCAAAGAAATGTTCTGTTATGTAAAATAACAGAATTTCAGACTTACCCTCCAAGCCTGTCATCAATCTCAAAAATGGCATTGAAGATTTTGATTGCTTGTACTATTCAAAAAAAAAAAAAAAGAGGAGGGGAGGGAATAAAACTGAGTTAGAGATGACCAGTTGTAGGTCTATAGTTCTGCAAGACATAAGAATGTTGTTTAGAGCGAACCGGGAGGAAATACTTTTAGTTTGTGTTTAGTTCCCCTGTCACCTGACTTACTTTATTTTTTTCAAAGGGTTGCCAAATCTTTTGTAATGCTTTTCTTTGAACAAACATATTATGTCCTATTGCTATCCCTGCTTGCTACTGCTGCCGTTTCCAGATCTCGTTTTCTATATCAGTCTTAATTGTGTAAAACATCAGTGTCATCTTTGAAAGCATAGTTTTCATATAAAAGAATGATTCATGATTTTCATGTAAAAGAAAGAATTACCAATGAGTGCCTGGTGCATCTGTGAGCATCCTTCAGCTTGTGAAAAATGCTTCAAGTCGGGGGAACGCTGTGCAGGATGAGAATAGGTGTCTGCAAGGCATCCTCTGTGATGGTCAGACCAGTGATTGGCACAATAACTAGTCAGAACCTGTCCAAGTTTCTGTTAAAGCACTGAGCATCTCAGTGATGGAAGATTACCAAGCAAAGCATATTCTGGCAGTAGAACATCCAAAATAAGGGACTGATGCCTCCAGTCTGCCAGGTGCAGTTATGACAGTCAAATGTTAGAAACTCTAGTAACTTCTTATGCACCTGACTTTTGTTCAGAAAATTCTTCATTGCTGTAAATATTAGCAAGTGCTAATTGAAGCTCAGTTATTTGTTATGTACGTATACAAATGTAAAGAAAGCAATTACTGTCAAAGGCAGGTTGTGCAGTCGCAGGTCTGCCAGGAGAGCGAGGGCGTACTTTAATGTGTCCAGTGGGCTGTAATGGAAAGTGGAATTTTCCTCTCTACTGGCCAGTGCTGAATGCTCTGCTCTCCAGAGTAATTGAATGGTCGACTACAGAGTATTCATGTACCAGCACTCTTTGCTGGCTATTGATCATTCTTCATTCATTAGGAAACTCCTCATGCATAATTGGTGGTCTACGACTTAATAGATGGCAGGGAATATAAGGGCAAAGGGGGGTCAGCCCTTCAGTTTGCTCAGGATGTGTTCTTAATAAAGTTTCTTTTGTTTTCTTTTCAGACTTTGGCGTTAGTGCTTTTTTGGCCACTGGTGGTGACATTACCAGAAATAAAGTCAGGAAAACCTTTGTGGGCACACCTTGCTGGATGGCACCAGAAGTTATGGAACAGGTGAACCATTTTTCCTAGCATCCTCTTAGCTGATCTGCACCTGGGACTCCCTGTTAGTAATGGCCATATTCACTTCAGCTTAAGGTGATAATTTTGCATCCTGTAAGGCTTTGTTAAAACCACGGAATCGTCTTAGATATGGCTACTGCTGCCAGGCTTGTACTGTGGGAATATTCAGTGTTCAGTAGCTTCTTGCCCCGTTGCTTCTCTCCAGGCTTGTACCCAAGGTAAGTATGAGGCAGCTTAGCTGTTGCATAAAGAAGGTAAACCTGCCCCTCCCTCGTGCCTAAATGTGAGGTAGAATATAATTAGTTTCACACATGGTAAATATGCACGTATACAGTTAGGTAACATGCTTTTTTACACTTGCAAATATGAAAGTCTGAGGTAGCTAATGGCAACATAACCGAGTGGGGAGTTATCACAGTAAAAAGTAATGCGCAGTTGACTGAGCTTTTTAGTTTCTCTTGGCTTGTGAGTGTCCAGACTGTAAATATTGAGGAATGCTTGCCTTTCCCCCTTCCTCCTCTGCTCTTTTGGCTAGCTAATAGATGTCATACTTCCTGTTGGGTGGAGATATGTCACTTCTTGTCCTCCACTACTTCTAGACTAAACTACAGGGGTAAGCTTTGTCTGCATGACTACTGTTGAAGGCCACCTGAAAACTTTGTTTAATGTAAAACACTGCTGCCCATTTCTGAGCAAAATTGACAAAAAAAAGTCCCAGCAAAGCATTTTGTAGTAGCTGTCTATTGCATTGATGTTCAGTGCCATAAACATTCTGAGAACTATATCTCATAGTCTTCAAAAGTTTGACGGAGAGCCGGACTCAGGATTTCATTTTTGGCATGTGCACCAAGCAGAAGTACAACAGAAACTGAATGTTTTTCCTTTTTTCTTCCAGGAATCTTTGAAACAAAAATATTTTGGAAAAACATTGTTTTATTAAAGTAAACCTGGCTTGTTACTTTTTCCTTATTATTTGCACTAAAGTATTTTAGGAGAGTTTGAATAAGACCCCCATGTATGTATAATCTAAAATGAAGTGTAGCTGAAACAGTGGATGAGTTTTAATACATTTTTTTCCTATACTTAAAACTGCCTGAGGAATTGAGATCGTTTTGGAGTACTTTAAATTTACTATTTATGAAAGGCTTTTTCCCTATTTGGCCTTTTCTGTGACTTCCCATTGCGGCTTTGCGGAGCTGGTACGTTAAAGCACTCCTGCAAAAAATCTCGAGTACAAGTCTAACCCCACAGAGTGCAAGGCACATTCCCCAAGTCAGGAGCTGTCTGAGAACTCGCTTCTGAACAACTTTGCTGTCACATGCTTCTGGATTTTCTTGTTGCATTGGTTTTAAGAGAGGGAAAAAAAAAAAGAGTAAATAAAAGTAGCGCATCCGGTGTTTCTAAAACTGGATCGGAGTTGCCTCTGGTTTTCTGTCTTTTGTGTCAGTGCTGCTTCAGGCTTCTTGAAGTCAGGGGTGGTGGCAATCGTCAGGGGAATGGTGGGGGGGAGTGTAAGGAGGGTACTGAAAAGGGGAAACCAAGTTTTTAGTGAGAAGGGGGATGTTTTTGATGGGGCAGATATTTTCCAAGGAGGCAGTGTTTCTAGGGAGTCCAGCACTTCTACGGAGGGTGAGCATCTAACTTGTTGCAAGTACTAGACGGTAAGGAGGCGTTTTGGATGCTGATGTGAAATCCTTCAGTGTCCATTTATATCATCCTGCTGCCTTCCAGCAGGTGTCACTCTGAGCCATTATATCCAACCAGGGGAAAAGAAGGGCAGCTGTAGGTTAGCCTTTGATCCGTCGATTTTCTTGATTCCATCTGTTTTATTTTAACATCATTAAGGTCCTTTAGCACATTAATACATGATAGCCTGGCATTGTCTTTTAATATTCACTTGCTGGATTTATGGCCAAAAAAAGTTGATGAGGAAAAATAGATGTTGATGTAAACTGACTTCGGGGTGGTGACTAATATATGTTGGATAGATGTCAAGATGAACTGCTATAGACAGATTTGAACTTCATAGCTTTCATTTGGAAAGGATTATATGATATAATGAAAAATGCTACTCAGTTAAAATGGGGAGTTGTACAGTGTATAAATCTCTGATTAACTGAAAGATAAAGCCTGGAAATGTGCCTAAGTCATTCTCAAAACATAAAGTGGTGTGAGGAAATGTCAATTGTAAAGCTTATAGCATATTTCCTCCTGTACTGTGTTCTTGTAAATTATATAAGATCTCTGTGCTTGTTTAGTTTGATTATTTGAAATCCATTCGTAACAACAGCTTCCATCTACTCTGGCGTTTCAGGAAGCCTTTCAGGCTTTTAAGGCTCATGTAAATGATGCCTGCAGAGTTGAAGAAATCAATACAAGATATAAACTGCTGTTGCTATAATAAACTTTTATTCAATTATCACATCACATGAACAATAATAGAGGAAGGGATTTTTTGTTTTATTTTTCTTAAAATTCCAGATCATCCTAAAGGCAGTTTGGGGAATATTTCTGGCTTCATCACAATGGGCGTCTTTTTAAAGCTTGTTAGTGTAGCTGAACACAATAAGCCTATTAGCTTTGCTCTGATTCATTATTCATTTTTCCATAGTCTAGCAAGAAGAAATACAAACCACACTAAGCAGCCAAAACACTTTGAGTTTTGTAGCTCTTCTTGGAGTTAGTACATAATGTCTCTCCCCTGCAGAGGAGAAAGCCAGTGCCAAAATATTACCTAATGATAATGAGGAAGTAACCGCTTTGGCATATGAAATATTTTTTCCTGTGCATGAGGGGAAGTAAATGCTATAAATTTTCCTGAACAAGCCTGTGTTTAATGTCAAGTGCAGAAGCTACTATTAATTAGTGGAGGGAAATATTAGTCTGCAAACAGAAATGAGGGGCTTTTTACTGAGCTGGTGTGTGCTTCCCAGTGCTGAAGTTTCAGGGTTGAGCATGTTTGTAGTCAGACTGATTAAGCAGTTAACTAAAAGTGTAGTGAGGCGCATGTTCCAAGAGGATAACAGTCCAGCTATTAACTATGAGAGTTTCATTACACTGTTTAGTGACTTTGCGTTTTTCTGTAGAAGTCAGAGCCTGGGTTAACCCAGTGCCCCTTTATGTTCCACACATGGAGAAGCCTATGATCGAGCAGTCCTAGTTGCACAGCCCAAGACCATAATTTGCATCACACCATGGCTTCTTATACCTTCAGAGAGGTGTATTAGGAGCTGGAGGAGAGGAGGGAGAAGGTTTTTTCCATCTGTTTAACACTATCGTGTTGGTGTTTGCAAATTCTTGATGAGAAATGGCGGGAAAGAAAGGAAAGGGTGAAAGGATGAATAACACTCTAAAGAAAGGTGTTGTGGTGTAGGACAACAAGAGATGCAGATGCTAACATTCTCTAATATCTTTCAGGTCAGAGGATATGATTTCAAGGCAGACATCTGGAGCTTTGGGATCACTGCTATTGAACTGGCTACAGGGGCAGCTCCTTACCATAAATACCCACCAATGAAGGTGAGCAGGTCTCCAGATACTTGTGCTAGACAAAGGATCTGCGTGTTCTGTGCGTGTTCCAAAGAATTTGGCTAAACTGCTTTGCTGAAGAGTTTGTCCTCTCTACTTGCATTTGTGGATCATGATGTTCTTAGATTTTTTTGAAGTCACCTTTTAAAAATACGCCGCTTAATCACCGTTATCTGAAACTGTGCACAGTTCTCATTTAGATCGTGAGACTTGCCAGGGTCACTATTCTTGAGGAACGTGCAGTGTGGCTCGATCCTGGAGCCTCTGTAGGCAGCAGATGTTAGGGCTGTAAATAGT
>VXAL01007865.1:631892-713563 GCA_013399475.1 Chauna torquata
GCCTTCCTCCCATTAGTCAGCTGTGCAGATTTTGACTTCTGGCTTGCTTGTATTCAGTTTCCTTTTCAATGCAGTGGGTAGCTTGAAGTGGGCTGTGCATTTTAATTGTTCTGGAATTTAATTAATGAGACAGGGAAAGATATTTAAAGGGAGCTTTTCAATATGAAGGAAAAAAAAGCATTTTTGGTTTGAAGCATTTATCCCTTTATAACTTCCACTTTTCTCGTTCCTTCTACTGGTGATCTGTGTAGAGACTTAAATATTAAAAACAAGATTTTGTCTTTATTATCTTTTGAAATGCTTGGGTTTTTGAAGGTAGCTATTAATACAGTAATTCCATATAGTAATTTGTGGCAACAGGTGTTGTGACTTTAAAAGAACTTAATATATCAAGCTTCATATACAGTCAAGGAGGATCTCTTGGTACCATACCAGGTGGGTACCACTGAAATTCTTTATCCTTTACAAGCTCAAATCTTCTAAATCACTCTTACAGGCTAAAATGATCAATTTTTGGATGGATACTGTAAAAGACCCTAACTCTATTTCAGAGATTACTTAGAACTTGTTCTGTCTTGTCTCTAAGCTCAGAATCCTATGAATTAACACTGCTTACTATGTTTTGAAAAGTACTTAGTTGTTTCATTCCTCTTATGCAGAAAAAACACGTTTACAAGCTCATTTTCAAGCTATTTTTTTTTGAGTTTTGGCGTAGTTCCTTGTCCTGCTATCTGTTCTGGTCTCTCTAGTTTGGGCCATGCTTGGCCTTAACTTCAAAGCCTCCCATTCGAGAAACCTTTAGTCCTTTAACAAAGGATGATTGTTGGAGCAGTAGGTCCCAATTCAGTTATTCTAAATGTAGAAGTATATTGCCGTTTTGGGGGCACCCCATGTAGTTATAATGCAGATCTTTGGGAGACCAGTACCGGTATGGAGGTCAGGGAGGGCATCTTAGACTGCACTATTTGTCGTCTTAGGTACTTGGGTCCTACCCTGGGCGTCCTTCCTCTGCGCAGCTTTTAAGTCATTTTCTTCAGCCTGAAGGCGAAAGAACAGAATGCCTGGGCACCTCTTGCATTTGGTCCCTTTTAGAGCAGTCTTAAGACTTGGATCTAAACTGCCAGTGTTTGCTACGAATACAGTGCTGTTATTGAGGACTGGTGTTAACCCTGTGTTTTGACCATATTTCAAACACCATATAAATACCACCTGCCTGTAATCCCTCTGTTGAATAGAATGACTTCCCTTAAGTAGGTGTCACCTTTTATTCCAGCTGCATCTGCATTTTACTGCTGTCAGCCTTAAAGTGAAATGATTGACTTTATTTGCGAAAATACTTCAGTACTACTCTGTATAAAAGCTTCTGCATAAGTAAAGTGTTTGTGTTTTTTGCTAGTTTCCACTTTACAGAAAAAAATTGGGTAAATTTAATACATACAAATGTGTTTTACAAGCCTATTGTTAGGACTGCACCTGAAAGCAGACAAATACTTAAAAACAGAACCATAAATTTCTGCCTAATTGATTGAATATGCTAACTTATGCTAACTTTACATTTTGGATATAAATACTTGCTGAACTTCTTTGCTCTCTGCATTTAAAACCTTGAATTCAAATTAAAACAGTTGTACCACGTGGGTTTTTAAATCATTCACCTTCCATTACTCAGTAAATCTGTGTAATGGCATGCAGTGTGGTCACATTTCACTGGTTGCTCTCTTCTCGGATTACACAAGCAAAAGTAAATTAATATATTTAAGCGCATCCCCAGAGTCATCCTATTTGTGCCTTAAGTAAATGTCTTGTAATGTTTATCTTATTTCCATTCTGCCTGTTCATGTTTTTCCTTACTTTCCCTCTGTTTGCCGTTTATCTGGGTTGGTTGTTAGCTGTGGGGCAGGGCCAGTGTCTCTGAACTTGTCTGTACAGTGTCTAGCACACTGTGATCTTTCAGACAAGCTCCTTTTGAGTTATTCCTTGAGGCAGCCAGGTACTCTTGGATATGAACTTTCTGCCTGAAAGAACAATACTAAAGCTGTGGCCTGCAGATGTGTGCATAGCTGTTTATCTGCGGGAGCAATGCCACGTTTTTCATCTTTGCCTGGTCACTGTCAAGTGAAGGCTTAACGTATTGAGATGGATTTCAGCCTTTACCCTTCCAGGCTGGATTTCAGCATTTACCTTTCCAGCTGCATGACTTTTTTCCTGACACTGTCTGCATTTAGTCACTGTGAAGGAACTGTTCCTTTTCCTCCTGTCCAGAGGGCTTTTTGCAACTTCTAGTTCTGAGAACGAGACCGTTCATTTTCTGTCATGAGTTGCCTCTGGGTCATACATTACAAATTGTCCTGACTTGCATTGGTTAAGTTAGTGGTATTGGTTAGTGCATAAACTGCCTCTAGTTAAGTTAGCGGCATGATGAAGCTTTTGTTCTTCTGTCAAACTCGTACTGTCCTGATCGCAACCTGTTTGTTAGCCCACTAGGCATAGAAAGAACATTTATTTTGTTAATTCCACCATGGACCATGCCATCCCACCTACCTTATCTCCATGCAGCAATTGACCTGTTAGAAGACAAAGCTACAGGAGATCTTAATTGCAGAGGTTTCCAGGAATATTCGGCAATTCCTTTCTGTTCTTGTGAAATAACTAATGCTTGTTGTCTTTGCTTACTGGTAAGCAAAGATTGGCCACATTGCTTTGACCGTACTTTCCTCTCCATTTCACTGACTGTTGTTGCACTGCTGAACTTGTGTACAGCTGTCAGTTTTTTTGTTCTCCTATGGAGAGCATAGCATGGTGCAGAGTCTGCAGGCAAGGAGAAGCAGGGAAGAGATTTCTCTATAAAAGCACATGCAAGGCTGATTTTTTTTTCAAGGTTTTGTGTGGTTTAAGCAAGTTGGTTTCCATCCAAACTAGTTCCCTAAGTATATGAAAGGGATTTGTTTTCTAGTGGAATTCCGGAAGGCAGATCTTAGATTTTTCTGCAAGCCTTGGGTAGCTTAAAATGGATTTTGCCATCTCAGTGCACAAGCAATTTGATCCAGTCTCAGTGATCTTCAGGGGTACTCAATTTTGCTGTTGGTTAACAATTACAGCAGCTGAAGTGTTGTATACCACTGTACGTCAACTGCAATTCTTGAAAGATGACTGCAGGTTTCTGGGTATTATGATATGATTAGATTGCCAAAAAATTGTGGTTTCCATTTTGTTATGAAACTTAATGTGTATAAGTAATTTGAAAAACAAAACAAAAACAAAACAAACAAACAAACAAACCATAGGTTTCATGTGTTCAGTATGGTTCTGACAAGTCCTAGTCAATAAATTTCACTTCTGTCAAGGAACGATAACTTTTTCTTGTTTTTTTTCAGTCTCCCAGAGTGAAAGAACCTGTACAGAATTCCGAGGTAAGTTTTAAATGTAAATGTCTTCCCAAAATGATGACTTCTTTTTGCTTCTATTAAAAGGAATGTGTTTTTAGTAGCCTTTGAAAACAATATTGTCTGAACTAGAAGCTAGTATCTAGTTGAACTGTGCTTGAAAACCTCCACAGAAAACTAATCATTGGCTGTTTAATGCCAAGAAGTCTTTCTAAGATAAATTTTGTGTGTATCTTTTCAACTTTACTTGCTGTGGCAAGTCTGTTTGTAAGATGATGAATTGACTGCAAGAAGAATCTGAGCAGAACAACAGTGTTCTGATTTCTTCTTTAAACGTATTTAAAATGTCTGAGCATGGTCTCATTCACAGGTTTGGAACCTATGCTCAAAACTGCGAAATCTCTAATAGTGTTTGATTGCAAACAAAACTTCAGTTGCAATTTGTAATCTGCCTTCAGCTCTGTCCTGTTTTTCTTACGTTATGGATATTAGTATATCTTATCTTTCAGTGGTAGAGACTGTTTATCTCCTAGAGAATGTGCAGTGTCTTTCCTTTCCCTACCTGTGTGGAAAGATAAACAGGGCTGTCTCCTAGAAATTAGTCTTGAGTTAGGCTTCCCTGTTCTACCTGAGTCTGTTTCCAAGGATTGATTATAAGGGGAGGTCTTAAGAAAGTCTACAGTTCTGGTACTATAATTTTAAGCAAACTCTGAAGTGAAAGAAAAAGCTGAAAACCAGAATCCTTTTGGGTTGAATTTCTCCATTGTGATGCATCCCTTAATATATATTGTAGTTTGAAGGTTTAACGCTCAGGCTTTAAACATCCAAGGTGAGGCACGTTTCCTGTAACCGAATGGAGTAAGTTGGAGGGCACGCTGAAGAAGTGCCATCAAGCATACAGCTCTTTGGCTATCATGCCAAAAACAAGTTCTCTATTCTGAATAACTCGAGGTATTAAAAAAAAAAAAAAACAACTTTTATTTAGCTCCCCTCACACCCATTAAATTGCACATCCTTTTTTTTGGTAAGGACTGTTTAGAACTGCAGTCCTAAGCAATTTTGTCTTCCATGCTTTGAAGAACTTGCACTGTGTCTGAATGCACTTTTGTTGAATACCTAAGTGCTCTGACTCTGACATTTGTTTTATGAACAGATAAATTATTGATAGATATCGAAGTGCTTTGCTAGGCTGTGTTCTCTGAGTGGAAGTACAAGCTAAAGTAGAGTTGCTCTGCTCTGATTGTATGGCTACTATGAAATATACGTAGGCCTCAGATTTTGAGAAAGGGGAAAATTACTGGATAGTGTGCTTTCGTCCAAGATAGGATCTGGTCTGCATGCATCCAGCGTTGCTAGCAGCAGCGTTTAATTTTTGTCAAAGATCTACAGTCTTGCTGCTGTCTTGGTTTCTTATCCTTCTTTACTGGTGAATAAAACTGAAAATGGCAGGGCAGAAGGGTCCCTGGACATGAGGAAATATTAAACATCTTGAACACCAACTTGAGATCAGTGTTAGTGTCCTTGAGGCCTGTGAGTACTTTTGGCATTGAACTTCTGTAAGTGATTCGTGTAGCAAACAGTTACTTTGTGGGAAGCAAGTGCTTGAATCCAAACTCTGAGGTTTTTTTCTCATTCAGACGCCTTTTTGCTTGCAGCTATTCCCATCAGCTGAGCCTCCAGGTCCTTCACTCAATGCTCCAGCACAGGCACCTACTCAACTACCTCAGGCTGCAGGACAAGTACCTGCACAACCTCAAGCTGCTGTACCTACACCTAGTCAGGCTCCTCCAGCAGCCCCAGCAGCAGCCCAGGTAAGATCAGAAACCCTTTGTAGCAGCTTTCAGCTTTGCACTTCACTGTTCTGTTCAAGGCATGCTAAAATGAACTAAAGCCTTGGAAGCTGCTTGTCTGGAGGTTGCATTAGTGCTGCTGCTTACATAGAAATGACAGCTGGCCTGCTGGCATGCAAAAGGAAGACGGCCGATGTGGGCTCAGCAGTTTTTTGTTCTTATTCTGTGGTGAGTAGTGATTTGTTTTCCGTACTGTTCAGGAAGTGTAATGTTTGGCTTGAGGCAAGGTTAAAGGTAAGAAGGGAGAGTCATTTCAGTGGCAGCTGGCTTATTCCTGGTGTTTAAGGAGGTGCAGTGTGTTTAAGCAGCACAGACAGGTTCTGATTGTGTATATCTCAGCATCACTACAGTCTACAGGATAAGAGTGGAAAGAAAAATGTGAAGAAACTAGAACATGCAGGTTCTCCAGGCTTCAGAAGAGAAACAGGAAGCCTGGGTTGAAACTGTCTTTGTAGCAGTCAAAAATAGCAGAGAAACCCCATCTTTGGGAATGTCTGAATCTTGTGGTACTTTCAAACACATCCATTTCAAGCAGAGGGGAGAGTGGACCTTTGAGGGGAAGTAGCGGGGATGTAAAAGCCCATGTTTAATTTTCAGCTACATCGCTCTGAAGCATATAGGATATAGGTCAGATCGGCAGACATGCCAAAGTTGGGAAAGGGCTCTGACTTGCGTTAAAAAGAGAAAAAAGGCCAAACTAGTTCATTACGGAGATACTTGGAACATGTCTTGTGGTTTGCTGGAGTAAAGCACTGCAGAGTTTGCCAGACTCCTGAGTGATGGCACCTCTTTATAAAAGACACTAATGTTCGTATTTGTTGGTGGGCGGAGGCTGTCCCTGTTGGATGGGTCCAAGATAGCATCACCCATTGGCAGACCCAGAGGGAAGAAACTTGGCAGTGTTGGTTAGAAAAATAACTTAGACTTCTTCCTAGAAACATTTCATTATTTTTATTTTAAAGAAATAGAAAAGATACGTATATCACTTCAATGCAGTTAGCTCATTTTCTTGTTTACAGAACCATTAAAGATGATATGTTAGTCATTAAACAAAAACAGGGGAGTTGGGGTCTGTCACATTCTTGGCTACATTAAAAGTAGCTTTAATGCTTAAATCAAACCCTTTCAAATCTCTTGAAAAAGGGCCAGAGTTTAATCCCCGAATTTTATGCAGCAGTTGAAACACCAGCAGCAGCGAAGGCCAGGACTCTTCAGTTCAGTAAATTGATGTAGCAGTGTTGGCCTCAATGCAAATGTTTTGATTTGCACTAGTAGAGTATCCTGCTCCCTGCCACTAGTGCCCAATAGCTTGTTTGTTGGTAGCTTATCGTAAGGTGAACTTTGTACCTCTGTGTCAGTGAGTTCTTACCTATAGCTGTGTGTGTCAATCTGTTCTTTATGGCTCTTTGTGTCAATGTGCTCTTCTTTATAGCTTTCCTTTGGTTCCTGTAGCGTGTTGGCTACCTTTTTGCATGGACTTCTGGGCTTTTTATGGGCTCTTGTTTGTTTTCACTGACCTGGTAAAACTTTCAGTTTCAACAGAACCAAGACCATGGTCAGTAGCCCTGAGCTGCATTGGTGGCACAAGAGCACCAACAGATGGAGTAAAATACTATTCTTAAACAAAGGGTGTTCATTTTCTCTCATGAAAAAGCAAATGATTTAGATGAAAAGAAGAACTTGGTCAAGAATTCTAGGCTTAAATTATCAGCCGGGCATCGTGTCTGTGTTCTTATCGCAGATTTAAAATCACTGGCTCAGCACGTGCAGCACAGGTGATTTGCACAGTGGAGGAGTAATCAACTTTTTTTTTTGGTGGAGTTTGATTAATAATTAGTTCTTTACTGGAAGTATCACGAGTGTTATAAAGATGGATCTTTCCTCTTGGAAATCTGCTGTTGAGCAATATATAAAATGCTTTGACTGCAGGCACCAATAATTACTCAGAAGTAATTTAGAAGTGAAAATAGGCAGCTGTAATGTCACTGCTAGATGCTTCTAAAGTCTTCAATTTCACTAAAAAGTAACTGAGAGTATATGCTAATAAGCCATTTTATCTCCTAGGTGCAATTGTATCAGATTTTTAAATCAGATGTTTTGGGGCAGGGATTAAAACACAGAAGGTCTTGAAGCTGTCATAAGTGCCCAAACCCCTTAATTTTTGAGGCAAAGCAAGCAGTCTTTTTGCATTTAGCACCTTTTCTGAAGTTTCCTGCCAATTTGACATTTCTCAAAGTTTATTAGCTCTTCTTTTAAAGACGATTGTAGAGAACCTCCTTAATTACTGTTTAAGTGTGAGGTTTTCCCATTTATTATTCTGTCCTGTTTTTCACTGTAGTGTCATGGCTCCAATGATGAGTTAAACTTTTATTTTTATTTATAGTTGATGGAGGTTACCTCTAGTTTTGATACTAGAGAAAGGAAGTATTAGTCTGTTTTAAAATAATGGAATCCTATTGCAGGCCCCACCTGCCCCTGCTGCAGCTCCGGTACAGGAAGATACGAAAGTCCCCATCAGCCTTGTACTAAGGTTAAGGTAAGGACACAAAACAGACCTGTTCTGTCAAAGTGAGCCTTTGTAGAGAGGGGCACTGGAAGAATTCTATAGTGCGTCTTGTCATCTGCCCTTTCAGTTAAAAGGGTTGTGGCTGTGTATTGTTTGGATTTCATCCACCCTGTTGAAACTGGGACTGAGAAAAGCAGTTTTCATCTCATCTGCTTCTTCAGTTTGGCAAGACCTGTAGATTGAAAGAGGTTTTGATATTTGTATGAATCTCCCTAAACTCTGATGGGCTGGGAAGGAAGGAATTAGCTGGGTTTCCCTAAGGGGGGTCAGGGATCCAGGGGTCTTGGTCTTGGGTTGGGTCATCTGGCTATTGAGGCACAACTGTAGACATCAGCCAGTTCTGAGATTGAAGAGCTTTTATGCAATTCAAGACATGGATTCTGGTTTATTTCCCTAGAAAAAGGCAGAAAAAGGTTTGTAAGTGCACTCTACAAATCATTATACATGTTGACCTTTCTCATTTAAGGAACCTGCCTCTCACTTCCTTAGGCATCTTGGTTGTTGATAGACACTGGATTGGGACTTTTGAGTACCATCTCCCAGTCGCTCCTGGACATTTGCACAATGTGTGCGCATCTGCAGAATGAGCGAGTGCTTCCTTCCTCTGAAGGATGTGCTCTAGCGATAAAGCTGCTGATAGCCATGAATTGCTGACAGTGGAACAACATGGCCTTATACCAGAGAGGTGGCCCTCACGTACCCTGAATTTCAGCCTGCTCAGGCTCTGTGAGGTTGACAGGCAGCCTGTGCTGAGAGCCTGGCTTCCAGATGCACAGCCAAGTGATCAGATTTTGCCCTCGAAGGGGAAAGAGTGTAGTGAACTCGGTTCTCTTCACAGACTGATTTTTCAGTGATAGCATGTTCAGTGCAATGAAATGTTCTCCTCTATATAAAGTTTTCTTTCCACAGGAATTCGAAAAAAGAACTCAATGATATCCGATTTGAATTTACCCCAGGGAGAGGTGAGCTGGTGTGAAATTCCTGTGTGTGAGGGTGTTTTTGGTGAAAGGGACCTTTTGTGTTTGGTGTTGTTCAGTTGTGTATGGAAACGCTGTATAAGTGTCTGTCCAGGGTGCCTTCCTAAAGGATATTCCAGGGCTTGCCTTACAATTGGGCTGTTAGCAGGTGCTTGGAGCACTGCTGTTAAGAGACCACTCCTGTAAAACTGTCATGGACGTGACGGAGGTACAGGCATTCAGTGAATTCCAGCTCAGAGTTTTACAGCATAGCTCAGAGCTGTCTTTCTATAGTGCCATAAAAAGTAGGCTAGTTGACATATAGAAATGTGTGCAAGTGTTTCTTCCCCTGCCCTTTTGTGGCTTTTGCTCCCATCTTGAAAACAGGGGTAGCTAGAAGAAGAATTGACTGAAGAACACCTCAGTGCAGACACTGCAGTTTGCTGGGCTTGTGCCCTCCATGTGGAAGGTCTGTCTCTCCACCAAGTCACTGAACTGACACAGCGTAATAAACACAAATGGCACCCTTCTTTTATTGCTGGATAGACACGTGAGCCTTGCTTGCTTAGTTTAGGTATCTGGCTCGCAACTGGTTGTCCTTTAGGCTCCTCACTACACGCTGAAAGACGTGCATCTTCAGTAGGGTATGTTTAAGATATGCCCTGACCTGGGTGAGTGGATTTACTTCTTTACTGATTTTGAAGGGAACATAGGCATCTGAGGCCTCTGAGAAGGCCGAGGACTCTGCCTATGCAAAGTATAGGGTAGTGTAGGGATTTGTGCTAATGAGAGTAGAGGAAAAAAAGCCTGGAACTGCACTGTCATGTGGCCTCAGTACTTTTTCAAGCTCAGTACAGACAGCCTTTTCTGGTCAGCATTGGAAAAAATTAAATTTGAAAAGGAAGTCAGCACCTGGCATACACTCTCATATGTCTCATGTAAATAACATTTTTGCTGTTTGGTTTGTACAAGCTTCTTTCAGGTTTGTGTGATACCTCCATCAGCTGGGCAACTTCTATGATGTGGTAACTGGCTCTTGTGCTTCTCCCCAACAGATACTGCTGATGGTGTGTCTCAAGAACTAATTTCAGCAGGGCTTGTTGATGGCAGAGATCTGGTAATAGGTAATTACAAATTGTTTCTTCTGCTCTAACCATTTCAGTCATTTCTGCATCTTTAAAATGACCTGATGAGTGGGCACTAGGAGAGTTCTCAGTGGTGTTGGTCCTCTATGTCAATGGCTCTACAAAACTGCTGTTAATTCTAGTGGCAGTTCAGTGCTAGTACATTTAGGCAACCTTCAGTCCACAAGAATGCAATCTAGTTGGAAAGATTATGAAGCAAATGTTCCTTATAATGCAAAATGAAGGCTATAATCAGTGCATTAGCTAAATCAGTCTCATCTGACATGGGCACTGCCAAATTGCTGCACAAGCCTGTACTGCTGACTGTTCTGCGCAAGAGGGGTCTGGGAGTGGAATCAGTCAGGCTTTTTTGTTTTAAGGCAGGCTGTGGAAGGAAGTATGAAGCACATATGCATGTGATGCAGTTGGCCTAAGGCAACAGCGTGTGTTGCTGCACTTCAAGTGCATATGAATAGCTACCTTCAGCAACAGATTCCTAAATAAATGTGTCCCTTTATGCTGCAGGTGAGACTTTAAACCTCGTTAACAGTTTTAACGTAAACAGATGGTAACAGTACCTGTATATTTCAACTACAGTGAGCAGAACTGTTCCTTAGACACAGGCTGCAACATCTGGAAAGGCTGCTAGTGCAAAAGTAACTGGATTTTCAGGTGCAGTTGGGCAGTTCATTACTACTAATCCCATCACTTTGAGGAAAAATCTGCCTTTGAAAAAGACGCATTGTAACAATGACAGCATTTTCACAGTTTAAAGCTTTGGATTTAAATAGACTGAGTCTAATGGAGGCCTAAACTTTTTGTATCGTTTTTAAACAGTTCTAAATTTGAGTAATATAAAGAGGCCTTAAGAGTTTGGGATGTTTTTCTCTAGCCTGTCCTAATATTTGCCCATTTTTCTTGTTGTGTGTGTGTGTGATTTCAGTTGCAGCTAATTTGCAGAAAATTGTGGAAGAGCCCCAAGCAAACAGATCCGTCACTTTCAAACTGGTATTTATTCCTGTTCCCTAATTGAACAAGCTGTCACTTGCAAAGATAAAGTATTGCGTATAGATGCCTGTGATTGTCTACTGTAGGCATCTAATGTATGCAGTCCAAGTCCCCCCTTCTTTCCCAAAGCTTCCTACTGGTTGTCTAACAGTAGGCAATGCAGACTCCCAGCTTGTCCTCTGAGTAGCATCTGGGTTAAATAACTGTGTCAGATGATGTGCTAACACAGACATTCCCTTATCTGGCTAATAAACATATCAAAATGTTACAGAAGGGTATTTTCTGGGCTTGGAAAGTTCACTGGCCCAGAAATGGCAGAAATACTTCAGGGCAGGTAAGTGGGCTAAGAAATGCCACTGACTCCTTTCTTGGAGGAGGAGAATGGGGAAAGGGAGCAGGGTCTTTGAGGAGGAAATGAAGGAGGGAGGGAGCCGAAAACTAAGAGAAGATAGGCTAGAAGAAGAGAGGTAACAGCAGATGAATTCTTCAGAGATGGTGAAATCCATAGGTAATTATAGTGGCAAAGCAAGTGTGTAATCAGCTTATTGGTAGCGAAGCAGTGAACTATGTTGCTTTCGACCCTTTCTGTGACTAAGTTGTTTTTGCTTGTTTCTCCCTGGTTAGTGCATGTAGCCCTGGTCAGAGCAGGTATTGGCAAAACTTCAGTCCCAGCCCTTCTTAGCTCAAAAAAAAAAAAAACTCAATTTTTTTTTCTTAACTTTGGGTAGTATCAGCTACTGAATGCAATGCTGAGCTGTCCTGTAACTGCTCCCACCCTAGACTGTGTCTGATGGTACCTTGTTGTGATACGAAGCATGGTGTGTGTCAGAGGGTAGAGCACGTGTGTTGCTATTTGGATCTCTGTTCCTTGTGTTCCAGGCATCTGGTGTTGAAGGCTCAGATATTCCTGATGATGGCAAACTTATAGGATTTGCACAGCTCAGCATCAGCTAAACAATGGTCCCAGGAGATGTTTCCCAACAGAGAACCCACATGTGCATATTCGTAATGCTTCTGTTAGCCTAAAAAAAACCACTACTGCCAAAGAATTGAACTACAGCCCCCTACCTAGAAGCTTTAACATTTTCCTTAATAGGATCACAAACCTTCTTGAAATTACTGATGGCGTTTACACCTTTTGTAAACAAGTCTCATGTTTTTGTATGTCATCTCAAACATGCAGATCCAACATGTTATTGCCTGCATGTTCATTTTATTATTGCCTTACTTTAAAGAAAAATACTACTGAGTACGAAGCGGGGGTTCCACTGCTCTGATGATCTTGCCTAAATGTTTGCTTACATGTGGTTTCATTTTTATCACTTGCTATTTTTGCACATGTTTTAATACTGAATGGATCTCTTTTGTTCTTTACCTGCTTCTCCTTCCATCTGAAACACCAATGTACATGTTGTTTGGGTCACCTGGAGTGCTGAGAAATCTGCTTCTCTTCAGCTGTATTTTTAAAACTGCTGGTTTGAATGCTTGCACCTGAGAAAGCAAGCCAAGTCTTAACCCCCATGAGGGAGAGCCATCTTCCCTTGTGTTTGTGTTTTTTGAGAAGTTCCTTGACTTCGAGGTATTAGAAGTCAGCTTCCCTTTGTAAACTGCCTTAATTTTTTTTATTTTATTTTTTACCCTTTGGGTTCTCTCCACATGAGTGCCAGGCGTGGCATGAGGACTGAACCTCTTAATTTACGTTAAGCAGTCCTTCCTCAAAACATGTCTTTCTGCATCCTTAGATGTAGTCTGTTCTTAAAGCAGAACACTGAGGCATTGCTGTCTGGACACTAGTCTTGCAGATGATCAACAAACTAATTATTCATGGTCGGAGGGAGAGGAGATCTGCGTCACTCTGTGTTTGGAAAAGATGCACTTCGAACTGTTCTTGAGACCCAGTCTGTTATGCCTGGCTGTGCGAGTCCTCCCTGACGTGTTTCCCAGTCCTTTGCAAACTGGTACCCGTGGAACCATCCCCGTCGTGTTTTACAGCAATAAAGAATTGCCAGTAGAGTGGTATTACTGGGCAAGCGAGCGCCGGACTGTGTCCCTCCTGCACTAATCGCTTGGGTCGTCAGCCTTTGCGTTGGTCCAAGCCTGGACGTTTGATCCGGATGTCACCAAACCCCTGTCACACACGTATTTAGGTTTTATTTCTATGTGGTGTTTGACTTTGAATTTCTACATGAATAATATAAATTATACTTTGAGTTTGATAAGAGACACTTGTAATGCAATATGTGAATAATAAATGGTGTTGATTTTTTTTCCTACTGTTTCACAGTTGGCCTTTGTAACTGCTATTGGCTCTGGAGTGTTTTCTACACAGAAATTAGAAGCCTGTAATTTAACACGCAGAAGGAAACGTGTTTGGTTTCCGTCAGCCACAAACAATGCAGAAACAGAGTGTTAAAGCAGAACGACTGGGTTCAATCAGGACTTTTTTTTTTATTTCCAAGTCTTCTGAGGAACAATCTATATTTATGGTTTTTTCTCTATGAGCAGCTGCGGAAGCTTCCTGCATTGTGCATGTTCTTTTTATACTGCCCTTGTTCCTTTTAACCTGTAGGTGGGTATTGGGTATGTCCCCATGGGCTGCCAGCTCTTTGCAGCCCCATGGCTGGTGAGCGTGAAGGGGAGGGAGAGCACAAGGAGAGTCTGGGAGTGAGAGCACCCTAGGGTGCTGAGCAGAAGCTCTCAACAGCTGAGGAAGTGGGTGCCCGATGCCAGGAGTTGGTCATGGCTGGGTTTGGCTGAGAGTGTGCGTGCACGTGCGTGTGCCAGCTCTGACACTCTTATTTGATGCACGGCACTCCCAGCGGCTTCCCCGAGTGAGCTTCTTGGCTTGGGAAAAGCAGTCTGGCATGTTGATTTTTCATGTCGCCCCGTGGTTGGTAGGGATGTACTGGAAACCCTGAGCATATGGAGATGAGGTAGTCTTGGTACAGTATTATTTGCCCTTCTGCCTGCATGCCGTGGGGGCCTCCTTGTTCATTTGTGTACTGGTGCTGAGAAAGGCAGGACTCAAACTGCTCAAATGGAGCAATGCAGCCTCTATTTATTAAGTTATTCCTCACCTTCCCAAAGCCAGGACTTAGAGTGTGAGTTCACGCTAACCCAATGCTCCTTGGTTCTTTATTGGAGAAAATAAGTAAGGAAGAAACTGATGTCATTTGCTCTGTAGCTCTCCAGATGTTTTGGGTAGCAATCCAAAATTCTTACTCGGGCTATTACAGTGCTAGACAACTGTCTTTTCTGATGTTGTTTCAGTAAGTGCCAATGCTGTTCATAATTGTTTTCCAGTGTCATTATAAATTTGTTTTTTGTGCAAATTTCTGATCCGAACCTGGAAGCAGGTGGTAATTTTAAGTTAGTTCCTACTTTTAAGGACAATGCTCTGTTAATGAAAACGGATCCTCTTCACAACTTTGGTGTATTGTAGATTGTAATGAAAGATGTAAAATATTCAGGCTTTTTTTCCTTTTTTGGACTTTGTATTTTACTGCATGTCTCTAATTTTTAATCAATAAAGAACAAATTGTCCATTGCCTTGTGTTCAGTGTGTGGTTTACATGTCATTGAGTTGGCTGGTGTGTCTTGGGGAAGGGGCTAAGGGTTTGCCTGAGTGGCATCTGCACCACCTGGGACATTTGTGTGGGGCAGTGGGAGGCTTGACAAGCCCCAGGAGGACTCGGTGGCGATGGTCTGTGGAAGTCTGTGCAGAGCTGGAGCCAGGGTGGCATTTAGGATCGTACCCTGGGGGCTTGTCTCTAGTTGAAAGGTTTGCTCCAAGCTGTGCATGCTCTGTGCAGCTGGGGGTGAGCTTCTCTTGGCCAGGAACACCTTGGGGTGACACAGGCTGGCATTAAAGCGAGATGATTTGTGTCCTGAGAAGCGTGTGGAGTATGAACTGCACTCCCGCCTCTCTACCTCCAAGTACTTCTTTCCAACTTTGAAGCTTCAGGGCTGATCTGATCCAAAGGTGCCTCTGCGGTCTCTCCCCTACCTTTGGAGTGTAGCCAGGACTTTTTTGTCCAGGAAGCAAGGACGTTTTCAGAAATGAAGGGAACTGTTACCTGCGAAGTAAAAATAACTAATATTTCTTGCTGGCGGTCCTGGAAACTCTTCCCTGATGTCTGGCGTCTGTTCCCAGGGCACCCTGTTCATTCACTCTGACAACTTTGTTGACACTATTTACCCAGGGTGTAGTGGGGTTTTGTTTTGAGTGAGGTCATGGTGTCTCCATCAGCAGCAGAAGGGATCTTCCTGCTCGGAATGAGGGAATGGAGAAGTTTCTCTAAAGCTTCAGGGACAAGGTGTCAAGGGCAAGGTGTGCTTTTCTGGGGAGGGGATGATCCATTTCCAGCTATCTTCCCTGGACTTTTTGGCTGGGATGTACCCATCTGTGTTTGCTTCAAAATGAGACAGTGCATGTTCTTGCTATTAAAAAATAATAATAATAAAAAAAGTAGTAGTCTTCAGAGGTTGCTCTTTCTAAGCTGCTACTTCTGTTCACTCTTCTTTCTAAGCCTCTCAGGCTTAGTTTGCGATTTTCTGCATCTGTTTCCCTTAAGGTGTTCCTCCTTAATTGCAGATCCAGAAAACTTTATCTGAGGTGAATGTAACTGCCAAGTTTACGATGTGCGATGGGAAGGGATGTTCTGGGTTACTGACTCTCACGGCCTGCATCCGAGTCAACTACTAAGCAGTCTTTTCAGTATTGGCCGAACCTCACTTAAAAAGCCCTAGGGAATTATATCCTAGTGCCGTCTCCCATCCCTGCCTCTGTAGGAAATCCCTTTATGGATGCCCCTAAAGCTTTGCTGTGCTGCTTTACACCAGGGCCTCATAGTCCTCCTGTGGGTCACCCGTCCATGCCAGTAAGCTGCATCCTTGGATGTTTCCCTGTGCGGGTGCTCACCGTGAGATCTCTTGTACTGCCTGTTCCTATGGGCTTCCCTGCTCTTCTTGCCACCTCCCGATCACCTTCTCACAATCTCCTCCCAGCTGAGCTTGCATATGGCAAGTAACTTGCCTTGGTGGGTGTGCACCTCCTGAAATCTGTTTCACTTAATGGGAACGCAGTGTGAGTACAAATTCCAACCCAGAGCACTGCGCTTTCTTCCAGTTTACGTATTCATCCTACAGCTGCAGGGCTTACCTTGGGTTTAAGTCTTGGTTCCAGTCCTGGGAAAGCCTGTTTGCAGATGCTGCTGCCAATGTCAGGTGTTGGGGAACTTTTGGAAGTGGTTGGTGATTTTGAGACATTTCAGAAGTGGCTGGTGCAGTTCTCCCTGCTTCCATGCCTCACTGTGACTTTCCACAAGTTTTGCCAACTTTTTAAACTTTTTATGGTTCCAATTCTGCCTCAGCACCAGCTGGATCTGTGCCATCGGCCCCAGCCTGACCGAGGAAGAGCAGCTGAACCTCACCCTGCCCCGGGACGCAGACGGGGCGTACGAGCAGTGCTCCATGTACTCGCCCGTGGACTGGGACCTCGACTCCATCGTGGCGTATGGCCTGAACGCCACGGAGAAGTGCAGCAATGGCTGGGTGTACCCCTCAAACCATGAGGCGATGCTGGTCACTCAGGTTTGTAAAATTCTCTCACTTTGTGCTGTGGTAAATGGTGTTCGGAAGGCTGGGGTGCGCCGAGCTTGGGACAGGTATGCCTGGAGGCGATGCTCATTCTGTGCTTTGGCTTTGGTGCATAACATCTTCCGAAACTGTAGCAAATCAGTTCCCCCTGACCTTTCCAGAAGCCATGGAAATGTGTGTCATGTGTGTCATGCGTGTCATGCAGACATGCCCTGGGCAAGTCCTGAGGAGGCCATCTCAGTCCAGAGGTGTGAATCAGCCCCAGTCAACCATTGCTGCCTCCTCCCATCTTGTTGGAAGCCTCCAGCAAAGGGTTCCCTCTCCTTCCCTTGGTCCAGGGCCCTGGTATCCTCCAGCCTCCTGGAAATGCACTGCCCCGCTCAGGCTCTGCGTTGCCGGCCAGAGCAGAACAGACCCTATTTTACCTGTTGCAAATACAAGGAAAGGGCAGTGAGTGTGGTAGTGAGTTACCCCTGAAGAAAAGAAGCACCATCTTGTCTTGCTGACCTTTCCTTATGTTTCCTTGCTTTCCTGGTCGCATCATGAGCTCATTCTCCCGTGTCCCTCCTATCCCCGCTTTAGCTGACCACACAGATTTCTCTTGTTCTGTGACCTGAGGCAAGTTCTGGCGTTTCTCATGGTTTATGCCTGAGTGCAACTGCTTTCCCTTTCTCCTGAAAGTCACATCAGCTCTTTCTTCTGGTAGTGTTTTGTGCCAGTCCTCCGGCTCCTGCTTGTCCAGATCCAGGCAACTCACAACTGGTGTCTCACCGACCCTCCTGGGCAGAAGAGTGGATGAGGCTGCTTTGGGCCTGCGACTCCTTTTAGCATGGAGGCAGGAAGACAGCCAGGGGAGATGTCAGGATCAGGCCTGGGAAGGGCCCCTGAGCTCCTGGATGTGCGTGATTCTGCTTTTATTCAGCCTGTCCCATCTCCTGCTGATGAAGCAGAGCCCATGATGAACCTGGGCCACCTCAGTTCATCCGTCTGAGTCTCCCAATTAACTTGCACAGACCCAATTTGTGTCACCCAGCCTCTCTGCCTGGTTCAGCATCTGTCTGCTTGTCCCTGTGTTTGGTGCTTCCTGCTGGGGCTGCTGGGCTGGCCTTAGAGTGCAGTGTCTCTGCTCCAGCTGCCCAGGGAGCTGGTGTGCCTCCAGGTTCACCCTGTGTGGGTACCCTGGTCAACCTAAACCTGGTGGCCATAGTCTGGTTTCGTTTATGCTCCTACACAATGCTCATCCCATGGATCTGTGGTGAGGAGAAGGAGCATCTGAGTTGCTTCTGGGTGCCTCTGGAGGCTTTGTCTCATGGAGTCTCACCTGAGGGCAAATGCTGCTCCTGCTTCAAGGATAGGCTGAACATAGGTTTCATGTTTTCATGTTTTATCATAGGTTTCATGTTTTCAGTGATCATGTTAATGCAGGAAGGCATTTTGAGCAGAGATTTGACAAACTTGCCTAAAGCAGCATATCCCTATGTCAGATTTCTACCATCCACATGCTCCTTCCCCAGATCTCTGCGTGTAGCCCCTGCCAGGCTGTGGGGTGGCCCGGAACTGGTGGGAAGGGCAGATGTCCCATGCATGGCTTGCTTGTGGCTGCACAGGGAAGTTGCAGAAGATGAAGGAAATGGAGTCTCCCATCGGCTGGGATCGCAGCCAGCCAGCCACCCTTCCTCATCTCCAGCTCTGCCCATCTATTAGCATCACTCCATTTATTCCCCTGGACTTTTCCCAGCTCTGCATCGCACCGGGCTGTCTCAGCCTCTGTGAACCTTGCTTGCTCAAGCGGAACTGCTGGGGACTGTTCCAGCGGGTCAGCAAATGCGGCACCTGCAATTGATTTGGACAACTCTTTCCCCATGTCATTGCCACCTGGCCCTCGCAGAGGCATGATCCAGGTCTCCTGAAACAGGGAGTTTTCATGCTTTAGCCAGTAGTAGACACCGTATGTTTGTGGGTGGCACAGAGATGATTAATATATTACACAGTGTACTTAGGACGGGTAAAACATCAGGCATTGAGTCTATCCTGAAGAGACTTTACATATTTGTAGTGTCTGCCTGCGTCTGCAGAGCTTATCTTAGGATTAAACATTAATTCCAGCCCTCAGGAAAGTCTGTCCCAGCACTGTCCTCTTCCAGACACAGCTGACAATGTCAGGCATTGGGGAAATTTTGAAAGCAGTTGGTGATTTTGGGACATTTCAGAAACGGCTGGTGCTGTTCTCCATGCTTCCATGCCTCAGTCTGGCATTCCACCAGTTTTGCCAACTTTTTATGGTTCCAAATCTACCTCATTACTGCAACACCAGCTGGATCCGTGCCGTCGGCCCCAACCTGACCGAGGAAGAGCAGCTGAACCTCACCCTGCCCCGGGACGCAGACGGGGCGTACGAGCAGTGCTCCATGTACTCGCCCGTGGACTGGGACCTCGACTCCATCGTGGCGTACGGCCTGAACGCCACGGAGAAGTGCAGCAGTGGCTGGGTGTACCCCTCAGCACAACAGCCGTCCCTGCTCACCGAGGTCTGTAACCACCTTTTGGTGCTCTGGGGACGTGGAAGGGAAGGGATGGGAGCATCCTGTCCTGTAGTTTGGCTGCAGACAAAGCCAGCTGTGGTGCAGCTGGGCTGAGATTTACACCAGGCATTTTCTGGGGAACCCTGGACTCTAAGACCCAGATTGCAGCTGTGATCCTTGGGAGGTCATGTGCAGGCACACCATGATGTTAACGCCCAGTGGGTCCACAGGCAGAGATGGCGGAGAGGTTAATTGTGCCCGGTGGGAACTTTTCGGTCTCCCTGCTCCAGCTCCCCCTCTGCAGACTGGGGGCAACCTTTTAACTTGTCCCCGCGCACCACTTTGTGCTCCAGACACCCCAGATGGGGCAAGGGGTCAGGGGTCAGTGCTTGATTTCTGCTCCCATGCATGATGCGGGATTGTCAGGGAGAGCGGCTGCAGGGTGTCTGCCTCGGGATCTCAGTGTGGTGACTCCAGTTTAGGATTGTCCCAAGCAGCTTGAGTTCCTTTTCACTCCTCACTTGGTGTAGAGGTACCAGGTTTGATAAGGAGAGGAGGGCTTGCAAAACCATGCATCTGACAGTTGCCAGGAACTTCAGCAACACCAACAGTGCTCCACTGAGCAGTGCTAAACTTCTTTCAGTACTTTCTGCCCTCTCTGTATTTCCTATACCTGTTCCTCCCTATGCATCTCTTTCTATAGATGCTCTCTAGACGCTAGCAGTTGCAGAACAGTTCTTTAACGGAAGCTGCTTGGCCCAGGAATTTCTGTTCTATACATCCTTTTTCTTCTAGGAGGGAAGGCAGTCTAGGAGGAAGACTTCTGTCCCAAGGTCCCACTTCCCAACCAGGAGGCTCCCTTTGGGCTGCCTGGGCTCGATGGAGTCCTACAGGCCCCAGAGCTGGGCAGAGGGGCATCGTTGGGTGCCCCAGGGGTCTGTCCCACCTCCAACTTGTGCCGTTTACACACATGATAGAGACTCATGTCCTTGGGAGTGGGATCTCTGCTCCCAGGGGCTACAGCGAGAGCCTGGGCACCCAACTCCTGTGTCCACCCAGGACCAGAGGTGCTGCCCATCCTGAGAAAGTGGCTGTCCCACTGGGACCTGTCAAGAGCAAAAGCAGCTGTGTTTCCTTCCTCCAGTTTGACCTCGTGTGTGACAGGAAGGACCTGAATGACATCTCCCAGTCCATCTACATGCTGGGGCTGCTCCTGGGAGCCATGATCTTTGGGCCACTAAGTGACAGGTGAGGAGACACAAGCAGCTGCCCATGGTCTGTGCTAAAGCAGCAGTGTGTAGAGTAGCACACAGCTCCGGGCCTGGCTGGCCCCAACGCCTTGTGCATTTTGTCACCGCTCCTCATTTACAGGGACTGTCACAAAATTACAGTGACCCTGACCAAAGTCTTTAGGTCTTGTGAGGACTTGGTCACATAGGGGGTGGACCCGAGAAGGGCACAGTGTGCGCGCGAGGTACTCCACATGTGAACTGGGAGTAATCTGATCCTCATTGCCCTCATGAGAGGCGTGTGTGAATGGTTCCCAAATCACTGCCTATCCCTCTGGGCTCTTCCCCATCCTCTGAGGTCTCTCCAGATACCAAAGTTGTCTTCCTTCTTCCTCCACAGGGTCGGCCGCCGGCCAGTCCTTCTGATTTCCATCTTCCTCCAGGGCTTGTTTGGTATAGGAACTGCCCTTGTGCCCCATTTCTATGTATACATGGCCTTCAGATGTGTCGTGGGGGCTTCTGTGTCAGGGATCACCATGACCTTACTGGCCTTAGGTGAGTAGGATGCCCTCGCCCTGAGGCAGACCAATTTGGTCTCAATATGCAATAGAAAAGGTCTGCAAAGAAATAAAAAGTCATCCTGTACACCTTGACAAACTTCCTCCCAGAGGAATGGCTCATGTTTTAACATGAGCAAGACAGTCAGTGTGACACGTCTCGGTGGCTTCTGCAGTCAGTTTGCTGAGGAGAAAATACAGAGGGGTGAGGACAGGTCTTGATCTTCATTGTCCTTTGGCATCTCCCCAAACTTGAATTAGAGCCATGGAGAGCATCTGGGCCAATGCTCAGATGAGGGCAAGGGGACTGCCTCCCAGATCAGGTGGTCAACGTCGGGGGAGAGCCGAGGGACTCTGGGACTCAATTGACTTGGGCCCCATCTCTGCCCCAGCAAGGGGATCTCTGGATGCTGAGAGCAGAGAGCTGAGGTACATGAACTCTATGTCCCCTTGCAGAAGTCCAGGCTGGTGTATTTTACCCTGTCTATATCCATGACTTACAGGACACCGTAAGGATAAGGAGAGGTGATGCAACTCAAGAAATACTGGTGACTTGTGTATATGTCTGACATCAGCATTCTGACTGGGGGTCTCTTCTCCTCAGCTCCTGGAGAGCTCTTCTCCAGGGGTAACACACTGCTTGAAGAAGGGGAGATCGTTCACATTGATGACCCTGAACCTTCATTCTTCTTTTCAGCTACAGAATGGGTCGGTGTCTCCTGTCGACCACATGCAGTGCTTATTACTCACTGCTGTTTTGCCATTGGACAAATGATTTTGGCTGGCTTGAGTTATGGTATTCGTAACTGGAGGTTGCTGGAAATTGCAGGATCTGCTCCTATGTTTGCCCTTTTCTTCTTCATCTGGTAAGTGGCAGGTAGGCAGTATGCTCCTTGCAGGCACAACAGCAGCACGTATGAGGGATGGCAGTGAGGAGACAGCAGCTCAGAGAATCTCTCCCATGACAGCGCAGATGGTGGAGGGGCTTCTGCAGAGCTCAGCACATCTCCCTGGGCCACTGGACCTCTGAGAACAGCAGCTGCTTTGGTTCAGGTCCTCAAATGTGGCCTCTGTGGCCTAAATGTACACCTGGGAAGCCTGACAGGAGGAGGTATTTAGACCCCTCTGTCACATGTCATACCCGTTACTTGCTGGACCTGGTTGCAGGGAGATGGGCTCTGAGGAAACTCAGCAGGGCACAGCGGCATCTTCTGCTTTCATCTCCTTGGCAGGGTGCTACCAGAGTCGGCTCGGTGGCTGGTGACAAAAGGCAAAATAGAAGAAGCTAAGAAGCTCCTTCAGAAGGCAGCAGCAGTCAACAAACGCACCATCCCACCAGAACTCCTTGAGCAGGTACCAACAACGGCATTGCTTGCTGTCCTCAGAGACCTGCTGCTGTGCTTGTTGGCCCAGGGGCAGCGTGATTAAGCTTGGTCACTAAAAACCCGGGACAAACACGGTATTCCCAAATCGGAAAAGAGTTGTAGCAGTCATTGGAGCTGGGATCGCTTGGTAAACATCTTTCCATGCACGCTGGGGATCATTTAGGCATGGACAGCGGGCAGCTCCAGCTTCAGGTGCGTTGTACAGAGGCAAGGTCAGGGAAGAGGCACAGCTTCTGCTGAGGCTCAGCCTGCAGCTTTCTGGAGTCCACCTTGACATAAGGAAAGGACCCCAAAACTTCCCTGGCTTTTCTTCAGGGAGGACTGCACAAGTGTTGAGGATGAGCATGAGGTCCCTACTCTGTGGTTTTCCATGCCTAAATGCCTGAAGGGCGAGAGTTACCGCCCCTCCCGTCCCAAGGACCCTGCACGGCCAAAATGTTCTTCCCAAGGAACCTCCCAGTCTCCAAACTATTGCACAGGGCAGCCACACCACAGGCACAGGAGCTGAGCCCCCACTGGGCTGCTCTCCCTCCCACAATAGCTTTGGGTCACAGGCCTGTCCTGCTGAGGTCATCCTTTGTCTTCAGCTGGAAAAAGAGCTAGCCATGTGTCTCCTTTGTCTGGTCTGACCCTCTTGCTTTCTGAATTTTGAAGTTGAAACGTGAGACGCAGACCAAGTCTGGAAGTACTCTGGATCTCTTTCGGAAGAAGCACCTCCGGAAGGTGACTTTAATCATGTTGTGTGCCTGGTAAGACATCCTCTGGTTTTCTCTTTCCTAGCTTCTGGGTGAAGAAAAGAAGGGCTTGAGGTTTATTCACAATTATATATTCTTTTCATGTGGGTTTTGGATGATATTGAGTATTACTGCTTTTTCAGACTATTCTAGATTCAATGCAGTTTGTGGAGAGATTTAGCAGTCCCAGCTATGGCAATCCTGTGGTACTGCTCTGGTTTTATGTCCCCTTGGAAATCCCAAGAAATGGTCAAAATGTTGTCAGGTCAATATTGTATTTGCTCATGGCTAATAGATATGCTTGGTGCCACTCTGCTTGGTTTTCAGGTTTGTTAACAGCCTTGTCTACTATGGTCTGAGTCTGAATGTGACCAGTTTTGGTCTGGACATCTACCTGACACAGCTTGCATTTGGAGCAGTGGAAATCCCAGCCCGTGTTGGTTGTATCTTCATGCTGCAGTGGTTTGGGAGGAAGAAATCCCAGGCTGGTTCCCTACTGCTGAGTGGCCTGGTGTGTCTGATCATCACTTGCATTCCTGAAGGTGAGCAACCACTTTTGGTCTTGAGAGCACAGCTTCTGGGGCAGGGAACTGCCAAACCCCAACACTTTCCTTGCTTGCGCAGGTCCCGTCCTTCCAATCAGGCTGGCTGCATTCCCACATGTCTGTCAGGGATTGAGCTGAAGCTGGTGTCATGGCCACCAGGGACTTGGTCATGTACCTCAGACCCATCTGATCATCTTTGCCTGCCAACTGATAGGAGAGAGTAGAGCTGAGCCCAATGGGCAACTGGCAGAGATGTCCACTGTGTAGGTTGGTGGGGAGGTGACATGGATGCAGAGTGTCCTAAGGGTGGCCCCCAGAGCAGAGCTTCTCCTCAGTCTGTGTTCAAGTACTGTTCAGTGGCGATGACTCTCTTCAGGTGACGTGGTTGTCACCATGAGTCCCCAGTCATCATCCCTGAGTGGTGCTGGCCAGACATCCCACAGCAGCAGTCTCTTCTCCTCCTCTCAGACCAGCCTGTGGCTATCACCGTCCTGGCCACCATTGGCAAGTTTGCCGCCTCAGCTTCCTTCTCCTCCTCCTACGTCTACTCTGCAGAGCTCTTCCCCACCGTCGTCAGGTGAGGTTTCGCCATGCTATATGGCTTCCCTCCGGCAGGGCTACCCCTCATCACGGGAGCACAGGCTGTGGCATTCCACCATGGGTGGTGGTGGTGGCGGCGATGGCGGGGCAAGAGCCTGGCTGGGCCCACAGCTGCGCTCGGTCCCCAGGCAGGGGCAGGAAGGAGGTGCCACAATATGGCCGCCACAGCTGCACCTTACCCTGCGGCCTGTCCCCTCAGCGGAGCAGCGCTGACATGGCCTAGGAGGGAGGCACGGGTACATGCAGCTCTCCTGTGTGGCCACCCCGGTCCCATGGCTAGCCCTCCTAGTGGGAGGACATGGGGACATGGCACTCCACCGGGGGTGGGGGTGGTGACAGGGCAGGAAGGAGGCGCCGTGACATGGCTGCCGTGTCTGCCCCTTGCGTTCCCCCCGTGGTGTAGCACTGGTCCCCTGGGGGGCCGAGCGCGGCCTGCACCTCCCACTGCCCCCTTGCTCCTCCAGGCAAACCGGTGTGGGGCTGTGCTCGATGGCGGCGCGGGTGGCGGGGATCATCGCCCCGCTGATCCGCCTCCTGGAGCAGTACCACCAGGCCATCCCCATGGCCATCTTCGGCAGTGCCCCCGTGCTGGGGGGGCTGCTCTGCTTCCTGCTGCCTGAGACCCGCGGCACCGACCTGGCAGACAACACGGGGGGCGGCTGCTCCATGGCAGAGGTGAGTCCCTCCTCTTAGTCACAGGGGACAGGGGGACCACAGAAGGGCTCACTGACATTGCATGGGCTGGGGGTGGTGGCATCTTGGAGGGCTTACATTGATGGGAGGGCAGGGAGTTGGGATGCCGCATTGCATAGGGAGGGGAGCGGGCTGGTGGTGACCTGCCCCATAACCCAGCCCGAAAGGGTATCTCAGACCCAAGGTGGTCATTGCTTCCCTCCTGTCCATGAAATGGAAAGACTGCAGGAGCGGAGGGCACTTCCCTTGGCTCCTCCTGCCCTCCCCAGAGAAGGGCCAATGCCCTGTAGCAGTGCTCTCCAGCTCTCAGCTTTGTGTAGCTCTCAGTTCCCCCTTCCCCACAGGGCAGGGCGGAATTGCACCCCGGTATTTTTGTTAGGAGAAGGGTGTCCACTGGTGCTCAAAGAGTGGGTGATGTATTGGAAGCCAGGTTGTTGAAGGCCGCATGTCTTTCAGCTAATTGGAGAAGGCTGCTATTGGGTCATAATGCGTCTTTTTTTGCTTTTCTGTTTCATTAGGTCTGTGAAAAAGCCAATAGCAACTCTGAAAATGGAAAAGGAAAAGATGGTGGCCAAGACTATGAGTACACAAAAACCACTTACTTCTAGCTGGGCCTGCAAGCAGCTCTAATTAGAGTCCACCTGGTGCTGTGATGGCATTGAGGACAGGCAGGGTCTCCATTTACAGTACACCACCTACCTGACTCAAGTGGCCACTGCCAATTCTTGTCTTTCTTTTTCTTTTTTGCCTTCATGTATCTCCCTCTGTAGTTTCTCCTCATACACTGCATGCTGTCTCTGGTGTTTGACTTTCACTGGAGAAAATGCTTTTAATTTAAGGAAAAAAGAAAGAAATCAGAAGCCAGGATGGATGCAATATTTTCTCTTTCTCTTTCCTGTCCCATCTCCAAGAATGTGAGACTGTTAATTTCCTCCTAGTGAGATACCTGCCAGAGTATTGAATAGACTAGCAAAGAAGTACTGTGTTCAGTAAAGGGAAAGCCAGAGCAGATGCAACACTGAAAACAATCTCACACTTGCAGAAGGAGTGATTTCTCTTGACTGTCTAGCATGGTTTTCTCACCCTCTCTTAAAAACACTCCTTCTATTTTATTTTTTTTTTAAGATTTGATATACGCAGCTGAGAAAAAAAATACACGATAGAAGAAACAGCAAGCAGTGAACAAGGATGTCTAACAGGCAGCAGAATCTTCGCCTTGGTGCTGGTGGCTTTGAATGAAAGCGTGTAGTGATGTTTTGTGTCAGGCTGTGGTGTAGGACCACCTTAATTTATCTGTTCCAGGAAACTGAGAGATGTTGTGGCACTTGGTCTCTTAGAAGAAAATCCAAATTTTTCTGGGAACTATCAGATTTCTATTCTACTCTATTCTATTCTACTCTATTCTATTCTACTCTATTCTATTCTATTCTACTCTATTCTATTCTACTCTATTCTATTCTACTCTACTCTACTCTATTCTATTCTACTCTATTCTACTCTACTCTATTCTATTCTATTCTATTCTACTCTATTCTATTCCTATTCTATTCTGTTCTATTCTATTCCTTCCTGCTGTAACCATCTATGTTTAAATGGTTTCTAAATGCTTTTGTCTTATGCAATGAAGAAAAACATGTTCATTTTCCTGTACTTCCCCTCCTCTTATTTTCTGTCCCACAAGGCGACTTTCTTTTACCACTGGCTTGGTACAGATGAAGCCCAGAAGTTATACAATGGTGGTGTTATAGCTTTGACTGTATACAGCTCAAAGGCTATTTTCTAGTAGTGCTGGGAAGCTTTCAAATAAGACATTATTTCTCCCTCTTGTTATGCTTGCCCATTTTCCTTGGATCAAAGCATCCCATGGATCTGCAGTTTGGTGAAGACAGCATTCTAGATAAAATCAGTAACATGCAACAGTGTCCCACCAGGAGGGGCCGGCTATGGTGCTATCATCTTTCTGGCACTGCTTTTCAAGGGATTTGCTCAATTTTCGCTCTAGTGTTCTTGTTCAGTGGACCTGAGCATAGAGTTGCCCAGTCCTTTGACTGAGAACACTCCTTCCTTTGCAAAGGCACGTGGGTGCTTCTTTCAGGCCTTTATGGAAAATAAAGGGTTGAGGGTAAATGGTGAAGGAAGAACTTGGTGTAAAATGTACAGTTGTTGAGTGAACCATGGTTTCCCCTTTAAGAAGTCTTCTCTGAGACTCTCTGTTTCAGTTCACTTCATAAATAAAGGTGTCCAGGCACGCTCAATGTACTTCTGCTTCCATCTCATTCATGCTTCCAGAACGCTGCAGTTCCATTTTGTCTCCTCTTCCCTAGACCACTGCATCTGGTTAGTTTGAAGACTACTGGATGGTGAATTTTTGGATGAAGAGCACCAGAATACTTTGACTCATAGTGTTTTGCCCAGCTCAGCAGGAATGGGAGGATGTCCAATGGTATTGCTGTGCTTTAATGTCATTGCTAACTGGTCAACATGTGGTTGTGCACAGTACTAAATAGAGCTGATAGTACAAAGTCAAATTAGAATAACGTGTAAATGCAACACACTTTTGCATACATATAACGGGATGTTATGGGCTCACATCATAATGCGGTTATGGGCAAAGGGTAAAAAGTGTCTTAGGTGACCTAAAGGGATAACTAAGTGAGAGAGGATGACCCATAGCCAACGGGAGGGAGTCAGAAGGCCGAAGAGGAGGGGTGGGGACAAAACGGAGTAGCAGATGCAAGGCCTTAAAAGAGTGGTTTATCAAACCATGATGAGAGGGCCAGTTTGGGAAGGTTCTGAAGGCGGTAGTTGTGAGCAAATGACAGGGACACTGTGGATGGTTGAAGAGTTTGCTAAGACAGACCAATTAATGTCCAAGTCTTCAGGTTTTTCACACTCAGCAAGCGAGTGAAGCCCTGCTTCTGCACTTATACCCTAACTTACACCTGCATTCAGGTCAGGACCTCTCAATCTCCATTTCCCCCTTGGAGGAGACCTTGGTTCATCTATCAGGACCTCCCCTCTGCTGAGGAAAATGGTCAGAGGTATTTAAGGTGTGGAGGGGCGGCAGAACCCGGCCTAGCCCTGTTGCCCAAGGCGAGGTGAGATGTGGGGTGAGGCAGGTCCTGTTGCCAGAGGAGCCCAACAGGAAGCACTGAAACCATCAGCACAGCCCTGGTATCAGTGACACCATCAAACCCTGTGTCAGCCCCAACTTCTGGTTGTGGGGCAGAGGTATCGAGATCCCAGAGCCTGTTCTTTGACTAGAGGACGTTGTCCTCTCCTTCCTCGCAGCTAGGAAAGCCTCAGACCCATGACCAGAGACAAGCTTGCAGAAAGAGATGCAGTAGGGAATGGCTGAGGAGGTGAGGAGAAGCAGTGTTAGTGTTGCTGTCATGAATCTGTGCTATGAGTCAGTGCCAATGAATCCTCATCTCCAGCCATGGCCAGGTCCCATTACACTCTTGCGATCTGAGGAGATCTTGTGCGTCAAAGCACAATGCACTCCTTTGCATGACATTAGATGACAGTAAAATGTTGTGGTTGAGCTGGCAGCAGCCAACCAATGTCACCATTAAAGGCTGACCACGACTGGGGTAAAATGTCCAGATGCCCACTCAGTTTAACTTACATCGAATTGCAGTGTACACCACACAATTCAGAAAATTTCTGCAGCTGCTCATAGAGAAAAAAAATATATAGATTGTTCATCAGAAGACTTGGAAATAAAAAAAAGTCCTGATTGAACCCAGTCGTTCTGCTTTAACACTCTGTTTCTGCATTGTTTGTGGCTGACGGAAACCAAACACGTTTCCTTCTGCGTGTTAAATTACAGGCTTCTAATTTCTGTGTAGAAAACACTCCAGAGCCAATAGCAGTTACAAAGGCCAACTGTGAAACAGTAGGAAAAAAAATCAACACCATTTATTATTCACATATTGCATTACAAGTGTCTCTTATCAAACTCAAAGTATAATTTATATTATTCATGTAGAAATTCAAAGTCAAACACCACATAGAAATAAAACCTAAATACGTGTGTGACAGGGGTTTGGTGACATCCGGATCAAACGTCCAGGCTTGGACCAACGCAAAGGCTGACGACCCAAGCGATTAGTGCAGGAGGGACACAGTCCGGCGCTCGCTTGCCCAGTAATACCACTCTACTGGCAATTCTTTATTGCTGTAAAACACGACGGGGATGGTTCCACGGGTACCAGTTTGCAAAGGACTGGGAAACACGTCAGGGAGGACTCGCACAGCCAGGCATAACAGACTGGGTCTCAAGAACAGTTCGAAGTGCATCTTTTCCAAATGCAGAGTGACGCAGATCTCCTCTCCCTCCGACCATGAATAATTAGTTTGTTGATCATCTGCAAGACTAGTGTCCAGACAGCAATGCCTCAGTGTTCTGCTTATAAGAAAGACTCAATCAGAGTGAACCTTTAGCATGTCTCTCCATTCATCACTTGATCTCTGAGCATCTTCAGACTACCTGTTCTGAGTCTAATCCCTGTTCTTCAGTGTCTGTCTTGGACAAAGTCTCCAATTTACTGCTGCAGACAGGAAGCAGAGAAGAAGAGATCATATTGTATCCATCCTGGCTTCTGATTTATTTCTGTTTGGCCTTAAATTTACGTTTGCTTTTTTTTTTGCTTTAAATTCAGAGCTCCAAGCACTCACCTCTGTTGGGGGGTGTCTGCCCCTGTGTCATCTGCCAGTTCGGTGCCGCGGGTCTCAGGCAGCAGGAAGCAGAGCAGCCCCCCCAGCACGGGGGCACTGCCGAAGATGGCCATGGGGATGGCCTGGTGGTACTGCTCCAGGAGGCGGATCAGCGGGGCGATGATCCCCGCCACCCGCGCCGCCATCGAGCACAGCCCCACGCCGGTTTGCCTGGAGGAGCAAGGGGGCAGTGGGAGGTGCAGGCCGCGCTCGGCCCCCCAGGGGACCAGTGCTACACCACGGGGGGAACGCAAGGGGCAGACACGGCAGCCATGTCACGGCGCCTCCTTCCTGCCCTGTCACCACCCCCACCCCCGGTGGAGTGCCATGTCCCCATGTCCTCCCACTAGGAGGGCTAGCCATGGGGCCGGGGTGGCCGCACAGGAGAGCTGCATGTACCCGTGCCTCCCTCCTAGGCCATGTCAGCGCTGCTCTGCTGAGGGGACAGGCCGCAGGGTAAGGTGCAGCTGTGGCGGCCATATTGCGGCACCTCCTTCCTGCCCCTGCCTGGGGACCGAGCGCAGCTGTGGGCCCAGCCAGGCTCTTGCCCCGCCATCGCCGCCACCACCACCACCCATGGTGGAATGCCACAGCCTGTGCTCCCATGATGAGGGGTAGCCCTGCCGGAGGGAAGCCATAAAGCATGGCGAAACCTCACCTGACGACGGTGGGGAAGAGCTCTGCAGAGTAGACGTAGGAGGAGGAGAAGGAAGCTGAGGCGGCAAACTTGCCAATGATGGCCAGGACAGTGATAGCCACAGGCTGGTCTGAGGGGGGAAGAGACCACTGCTGTGACATCCACAGAGAAGGTTCAGGCAGGAGCCCGGGTCTCTGCAGTGGAATTTTTGTGGACAGCCCTTTCTTATGAATTTTCCAAGCAAATCTGCCTACTAAGCTATTGGATACCACTCCCAGCACATCCTTTCCAGTAAAATACCCTCTGGATAACTAGCAAAGAGAACCCAGATTTCTCCTCAGACCTTGAACATTTCCTAAATGTGTGACTGGAGTGAGTCACTGAGCCACTGCAGGTCATTTGGAACTGCTCATTTGGAAATATCCCATCCATGAGCTTGAAAGCATCTTGCAAACCTGCTCTTTCCTTCATCCATGCTTGCATCTTCAGCATAGCAGCAGGGGCAAATGTACAGACAGTAGGCAATGTGTAGAAACAGATGGTAGAAACAGATAAGGGGGGATAGGATAGAAAGGTCTGGGGCTCTCTTTAGAGTTGGGAAGAGGTTGTTCACCTTCAGGGATGCCAACAATGATGAGACACATCATGCCAGACAGCAGCAGGAGAAGAGCCTGACATTTTTTCCTCCCAAACGATTGTAGCATGAAAATACAGCAAATGCGAGCTGGTAACTCCACCGCCCCAAAGGCAAGTTGTGTCAGATAGATGTCGAGACCAAAACTTGTCACACTAAGGCTCAGACCATAATAGACTAAGCTGTCCACAAACCTGAAATTCAATGGAATAAAAAACACAATCAGATGGGTTTTCTATGGATTTTTTTCTTCAAAAATTAGGCGAGTTAGACCACATGCAACTTATTTAAATTCCCAGGAATTGCTGTTTTGCTTCTAGTCACCATCTGTGACAATTCTGTAGGACATAGGTAAAGGAGATAAAACAGTATGGAAACCAACATGCTCAGCAACATTTAGACTGCACCCAGAATTTCTGTGGGGACACAAAACTACCACAAAACCCAGGGTTTGTCATAAAACTGGAATTACCCCAGCCTTTCTCACAAACCACACAGAATCCAGAATAATTGGCTTCTTCCTACGCCCAGACAAGGTGGACATGGTCCAGTCTGGGGAAAAAGAAAGATGGCAAATGCACACACACATGAATAAAAAAAAAATCACATTAGGTGAATTTACAATTGTGAATAACCCTCAAGCCCTTCTTTTCTTCACCCAGAAGCTAGGAAAGAGAAAACCAGAGGATGTCTTACCAGGCACACAACATGATTAAAGTCACCTTCCGGAGGTGCTTCTTCCGAAAGAGATCCAGAGTACTTCCAGACTTGGTCTGCGTCTCACGTTTCAACTTCAAAATTCAGAAAGCAAGAGGGTCAGACCAGACAAAGGAGACGCGTGGCTAGCTCTTTTTCCAGCTGAAGACAAAGGATGACCTCAGCAGGACAGGCCTGTGACCCAAAGCTGTTGTGGGAGGGAGAGCAGCCCAGTGGGGCTCAGCTCCTGTGCCTGTGGTGTGGCTGCCCTGTGCAATAGTTTGGAGACTGGGAGGTTCCTTGGGAAGAACATTTTGGCCGTGCAGGATCCTTGGGACGGGAGGGGCGGTAACTCTCGCCCTTCAGGCATTTAGGCATGGAAAACCACAGAGTAGGGACCTCATGCTCATCCTCAACACTTGTGCAGTCCTCCCTGAAGAAAAGCCAGGGAAGTTTTGGGGTCCTTTCCTTATGTCAAGGTGGACTCCAGAAAGCTGCAGGCTGAGCCTCAGCAGAAGCTGTGCCTCTTCCCTGACCTTGCCTCTGTACAACGCACCTGAAGCTGGAGCTGCCCGCTGTCCATGCCTAAATGATCCCCAGCGTGCATGGAAAGATGTTTACCAAGCGATCCCAGCTCCAATGACTGCTACAACTCTTTTCCGATTTGGGAATACCGTGTTTGTCCCGGGTTTTTAGTGACCAAGCTTAATCACGCTGCCCCTGGGCCAACAAGCACAGCAGCAGGTCTCTGAGGACAGCAAGCAATGCCGTTGTTGGTACCTGCTCAAGGAGTTCTGGTGGGATGGTGCGTTTGTTGACTGCTGCTGCCTTCTGAAGGAGCTTCTTAGCTTCTTCTATTTTGCCTTTTGTCACCAGCCACCGAGCCGACTCTGGTAGCACCCTGCCAAGGAGATGAAAGCAGAAGATGCCGCTGTGCCCTGCTGAGTTTCCTCAGAGCCCATCTCCCTGCAACCAGGTCCAGCGAGTAACGGGCATGACATGCGACAGAGGGGTCTAAATACCTCTTCCTGTGAGGCTTCCTAGGTGTACATTTAGGCCACAGAGGCCACATCTGAGGACCTGAACCAAAGCAGCTGCTGTTCTCAGAGGTCCAGTGGCCCAGGGAGATGTGCTGAGCTCTGCAGAAGCCCCTCCACCATCTGTCAAGTCTGGAAGAAGCATACTGCCTACCTGCCACTTACCAGATGAAGAAGAAAAGGGCAAACATAGGAGCAGATCCTGCAATTTCCAGCAACCTCCAGTTACGAATACCATAACTCAAGCCAGCCAAAATCATTTGTCCGATGGCGGAACAGCAGTGAGTAATAAGCACTGCGTGTGGTCGATAGGAGATACCAACCCATTCTGTAGCTGAAAAGAAGAATGCAGGTTCAGGGTCATCAATGTGAACGATCTCCCCTTCTTCAAGCAGTGTGTTACCCCTGGAGAAGAGCTCTCCAGGAGGTTGGGAGAAAAGACTGGCAGTCAGAACTCCAGGACATTTTCAGAGACATGTTTGAAATGGCCTCAGACAGTAGAGACACTATTGACAGCTCTTCGTATACCTTCCAAGGGCTGAGAGCATCTCCTGGGTTGGCTGCCCAGTCCCTGCTAAGGGAGTCCCCATGCTTCCTGCACATTTTTCTCCAGACTTTGTCCTGGAGAATGGCTCATCTAGGCCATGTCTCTGGCTAGCAGCTATTTAGAACTCCTGCCTCAAAGTCCAGAGCAATCTTCTCACAATGTCCAGCTCTTCCTCCACCTCACCTCCCCCCGTTTTAACAGGATTGTCTTCCCTGATCTGTTACCCTGGGAGAGGAGGAACAGGCTCCTTACAGAGTCTCCATTTGAGAGGGTTTTTCAAAACATGCAGGCCTACCTTTTATGTCCCTTTTTGTATCACATCTTGAGAGGCCACATCTATCTGCCTCAGGGCAAGGGCATCCTACTCACCTAAGGGCAAGGTAGTAATCAGAATTCCTGACACAGCAGTTGCCACGACACATCTGAAGGCAATGTATACATAGAAATGCGGCACAAAAGCAATTCCTAAACCAAACAAGCTCTGGATGAGGATGGTGATCAGAAGGACTGGCCGGCGGCCGATCCTGTGGAGGAAGAGGGAAGACAATGTTGGTATATGGAGAGACCCCATGGGAACTGGAAAGAGCCTAGAGGGACATGCAATGATTTGGGAACCATTCACACCAGACATTTGACTCCTGTGTGAACATAGCTCCTTGACCTGAGAAGGAACAGACAGCAAAAGCAGCATCTCTGCTTCTGACCAGATGTGATGCCAGCAAAGGTTAAAGGAGCTGCTGCTAAAGTCACATGCCCTTGAAGGGCTTCCATGCCACATCTGTTAAGAGCAATGAGGATCAGACAGACTGTATTTCTGGTTCACCTGTGGAATACCATATACACATACTGTGCCCTTCTCCCTTCCATGTCCCCTGTGTGGCTCTGGGCTCACAGGAGCTAAGGACTGTGGCCAGGGTCACCATGAGCTGATCAGAGCCACTGGAAGGAGACACACATGGTCTAGTTAACACAGCTGAACTTGGGTCTAATTCTGTGCCCAAATGTAGGTCTCTGGGATCCCTGGAGACACCCTTGGGTAGCTAAGACACCAACTGGGGCTGAACGTGTGATTCCTGAAGGACCCCCAATAAGGCTGTATCTGCCTCCCTCTCCCATCACCTCTCTTGTTCAGGGAAGGGGATCGGGTTCCATGGAGGGAGTATTTTGTGATTACACAGAGACATCCTGAAGCCTCAGCTGGGCTGTTTGTGGGTGCCAGGCAGTAACTCTAGGCAGGTGTTTGTGTCTCCTCACCTGTCACTTAGTGGCCCAAAGATCATGGCTCCCAGGAGCAGCCCCAGCATGTAGATGGACTGGGAGATGTCATTCAGGTCCTTCCTGTCACACACGAGGTCAAACTGGAGGAAGGAAACACAGCTGCTTTTGCTCTTGACAGGTCCCAGTGGGACAGCCACTTTCTCAGGATGGGCAGCACCTCTGGTCCTGGGTGGACACAGGAGTTGGGTGCCCAGGCTCTCGCTGTAGCCCCTGGGAGCAGAGATCCCACTCCCAAGGACATGAGTCTCTATCATGTGTGTAAACGGCACAAGTTGGAGGTGGGACAGACCCCTGGGGCACCCAACGATGCCCCTCTGCCCAGCGCTGGGGCCTGTAGGACTCCATCGAGCCCAGGCAGCCCAAAGGGAGCCTCCTGGTTGGGAAGTGGGACCTTGGGAGAGAAGTCCCAGCACATTGCTTCCCTGGCTGCAAAGACAAGACAGGGTAGGGCAAGATGGAGGGAGGAGAAGTACAGGAGAGCAGTGTTTTCTCTGGTAAAGGATGACGAGAACAGGAGTGCGAAGGATGCAGCAGCTGCTGAGGAGCCTCCAGAGAGACTGGTTGTGAAATGGACACAGCACTCCAGAGACCCCAAGGAACCTTTGGAAGTGCCAGAGGCTGGACTCTCTCATCTGGTTTTAGCTCAGATGAAGGTACCCATGAGAGTGTTGGAGCTGGGAGTGAGGAAAGAGGGGGAATGAGAGGGTAACAGAGGTCCAGAGAGGGAAACACTGGGTATGCCAGGAGGCAGAACCTTTGCTCATCCACATGGCCCATATGACTTCTTGTCTAAGCCGTGAAGGTCTGTGGAGGCCCCAGAAAACTGAGTGATGAATAAAGGTCTTGGAAGGTAAATGTCTTACAGAGGGAAGGTGATGTGAGGAAAACCAGGCAGAAGAATAGGGGAAACTTTGGCAGGGAAACTGAAAAGGTCCCTGCAGACAAGATTTTATGAGTTACTTGGATGCTGGCAAGGGGAGGTAGGGAGATATGGTGGGCAGAGCACATGCTGAACTCACACCTACACTGTCTATGCCTGTGGACCCACTGGACGTTAACATCATGGTGCGCCTGCACACGACCTCCCAACAGCAACCTGCGTGATGGAGTCCAGGGTTCCCCAGAAAATGCCTGGTGTAAATCTCAGCCCAGCTGCACCACAGCTGGCTTTGTCTGCAGCCAAACTACAGGACAGGATGCTCCCATCCCTTCCCTTCCACATCCCCAGAGCATCAAAAGGCGGTTACAGACCTCGGTGAGCAGGGACGGCTGTTGTGTTGAGGGGTACACCCAGCCATTGCTGCACTTCTCCGTGGCGTTCAGGCCATACGCCACGATGGAGTCGAGGTCCCAGTCCACGGGCGAGTACATGGAGCACTGCTCGTACGCCCCGTCTGCGTCCCGGGGCAGGGTGAGGTTCAGCTGCTCTTCCTCGGTCAGGTTGGGGCTGACGGCACGGATCCAGCTGGTGTTGCAGTAATGAGGCACATCCACAACCATGAACACTTGGCCAATCATTTGGAAAGGACAAAGAAGCAGTGGGAGGGAGAGCAGCAGTACTAGCCATTTCTGATATAGCCCAAACTCCCCCAGAGCACTTATAAAATCTCCAAACTCAGCCATAGTGACTACCTCTAAGGCCAGGCTGAACCAGAGCACATTGCTTAAATAGCAAAATATTAATGTTTAAACTCTGTGAGCACTAAACACCTAATCAGATGTGATAAAATGAGCACTTCTCATGAGCACGTGAATCAGCATGTTCCCCCATTAAGATGATATACTAGAATCCTCTGGGATGCACTTTGTCACCAGCCATTCCCTCCCTGTTCCTGGGGCCAGAACAAAGGTGCCAGAGCATTGTCACTCTTGGGGACAGTGTGGCGACAGCTTGTCTTGTCCCAGTATGGAATATCTCCTCAGATCTCCTGAAGGCAGGTGAGCTGCAGAGTGATTTTTTTTTTTTCCGAAGACGTGAGGTGTGACTCCACAGAAAAAGCTTCATCATGGGTTTTGGGGCTGGCCCCATGCAGCAGAAAGGAGAGCAGGAGGCCAAGCAGAGGGTGGGTGGCTTTGAGAGCCCAGGGCCATGTTCCTGCTCTGCCCCCGCTGTGCTGAGAGCCATTGCTCCTCTGCTGTGCCTTTCCTTGGAGCCAAGCCCACCCTTGCCATGCTACTCCCCATGCTGAATCCCCCCAAATCATATGTCTTGAATTGCAGGGCTGACTTCCCCTGGGGGACACAATGGCTTGATCTGAGCTGAATGCCTGGGACTGATGTGGCACAGCAAGAGCGCAGGGTGCACTTCCCATCTCTGAAACAGTTGCTGCACAGTTTCCAGCTGGACCCACTGTGCTGGCTGAGATGGTTTGTGTTTCTTTTCTCTGGGGCCACATCTGCTGGCTGTGCTCTCTCCTCTACCCCATGCACGCTCCCTTTCAGACGAGAGCGGCTGCTGTTGCTCCATGTGCCAGGGAGACAGTGGGCTTGCAGCTTCTCATTCGCACGTGCTGAAACCCCTTTATTTCAGATCACTTTGTTGCTTCACTTGAAGCTATGAAATAAGTTTTGCCAATACCCCGGTGTGTGTGAGGAAATCATTTTCTCGTGACAAAGTAGTGCTCCCTGGGAATGTTCTGAAGTGGGGAGAAGCAAACAGAGCAAATTTGCTGCTCTCATTAATGGCTTAATGGCTAGATAGCCCATCCTGGTGACTATAGGAGACAGAAGCAGAAAAGCACTTCTCCTTTGGACCAGGAAATATGGCCGGTCATCAGGTAGACTTGATCTTGACAGCTGTGTCCCAAGTTGTCGGTTTTCATTTGCCCCAGATAGAAACTCTGGTCAGTCATAAAACTAAATCTAAACTACCATGTGTTGGAGAGAATCCTAAAATAGATTTGTCTGGGAGAGTACCCTTGAGAAAAACATGTAGACTAGTCACACAGACATACAGAGCACACAGGATTTGGGGATAAGAAATGACGCCAGCCTGCTTTGCCCGAGGTTCTGACGTCACTTGAAAAGGAGATTGACCTGATTTCTGCTGCACATCTGAGCTATTTCCTGGGCATTCTCTCTGAGTGGTTTTTGTCTTTATTCCTGGAAACTGGAAACCCAGATTGCCCTTGGTGTATGAAGTGTGGTGTACAATTCGGCAAAATTCTCCTAGCTGGTTCCACCAAAGCGATAAGGACAGGTCACTAGACACTGTGTCACCTCATGCCACCTCTCAAAGTCTTAGTCCATCCCTCCCAACTCAGGGGTTACATCTGAGCCTCCAGAAAAGTCACAGAAGTATCAGAGAAGTCCAGGTCGCTGGTTGTCGAGTGGGTACGGCACTGGTGTACTTACGGAAGTGGGAGGCGGTGGAAGATACGACCTTAAAACATCATCCCCTAAGCTGGGGTGGGAGAGAGGGGCCACACTGGTTAATGCTAATGGGAGCAAGGGGAGAGAGGAGTAATTAGTTGTGTAAATCCACACCAGTGATGTGCATGCATCATGCACACACAGCCAAATATATCACTGGGCTTTGGATCCACATCCTTGGATGAGAGGACTTGCTATTATTCAGAGACTTGCTCTGGGCAGGAGTTTGGGCTAAATGACCTCCAGAGGTTCCGTTTAGCCAAAATCCATGAGTGTCGTGTTGTGAGATGACTTTGCCAAGGAGATCTGCCATTGCAGAGGTATTTCAACCCCGTTCTGCTGAACAGGGAGTGGGTGCCTTTCTCATCAGTGCATGACCAGCTGAAATCGCCGAACTTACATGGTCTTCCTTCCCACTCCTTAGCCATCAGCATCTACTGTGGCAAAGAGGTCAGATTTTTGAGTATAAAAATTCCTTGTGGGTGACTCAGATATACCTGCAGTCTCTTGCGCTAATGCATATGTGACTTCTTGAGGCTGTTCTTCCTAATGTCACCAGACAGGCTCTCCTGATGCCCTGGGAAAGCTTCAGTGCCCTGCCGTAAACTCTGTCACTTTAAGATGACACTTCTCATAGAAAGAGATTGTTCTCAGGAGTGTCTTCACCTCACAATAAGATATGGGGCTGAGTGGGTCGATCCCGCATGGTGGAGATCTCTCTGGGGGAAAAACTGGGTCAACCCTGAAAAGCTCTGCTTCCTGGAGCCCCACGACTAGAGTTGCTGTGCTTATTTCTCTGTCTCACAGTTTTGCCCAGGTGGGTTACTGGTGTTTGCAGACCCTCGTGATAATGGAAACCCACTGAAGTCAGCAGTACTGAAGGAAGACCTGGGCTGTATGACTGGAAAGCTTGTACATCCATGTACAAATGCCAAGGACCTGTGGAGGACAGAGGGAGCATCCAAGGGAGTAGTTCAGAGAGACAAACCATTGCCTGTGGAGGAAGGCTGCTCCTCACCGCAGGGCACCAATGTACTAATTTGTGGGCTTGGCTTTTCACTTACATAGCTCCAGATGTCAGGAGTGACTGTGGTTGGAGGCCCCTTTGGACATCTGTATGCTTTGATGAATTGCAGCCAGAACAGGTTTGCACCGGCCAGCCACGGTGCTTCTGCATTTTCCCTTGCCCTCTTAGCGCTGGTAAGGGGAGGCCAGGTTTGTGGGCATGCACTAGTGACAGCTTGGTCTGGGATGTCACTCAGTGTCTTTGGCACAGGTAAACTGGCACCACCTTCCTAATGATTTCAATGAAAGGTGCTTAATCCCTTCAAGTCTTTAGGTCTCATTTCTCCATCTCTAAATACAGCTTGACCAGGTTTCAGGCAGTGCAGTGAGATGGCAGCACCCTTCTCCCCAGGCACTTGCCCCATCCCAAGATGAGACCAATTTCAGCACTAATGAGTCATGTAGCTTTAAGGGACATCTCTCTTTTTCTTGCGCATATATTCATGTCTCCCTGCACAAAGCACTGACAAGCTGCTTTGCAGCAGATGCAGTCATCAAGCAGTTTTATTCTTCCAGCAGATCTGACAGAGCCAGTGTATATTTTAGCACTGGTGTGGCAGGGATATATATATTTTCTATTAATTGTTTTAACATTTTTATCCTTTTTTTTAAGACAGACTGTTAACACAGGTGAAGCGATATGCTCCTTGAACCTTTTCATAACACGTGTGTTCTTGCTTTGTTCATGCTCTCTGATGTTTCTGGTGAACTTGTTTATCATTAGTGTAATTGTTAACTCCTATAACACTTATGTTATGGCAGCAAAAGGCAGCCAGGGAGGGTCAACGTGAAACCACACAGGGACAGCAGATGTAGCAATGCCTCAATGCCACAAGATTTCAAGGGACCTGGTTTCCCTCTCCTCCTCTGCCCTTCTGACTAGGTGATCTTGGCAAGGTCATTTCACTTATCTTTGCTTATCATCATAAAATGAGGGTAATGACAGTAACCTCCCTTGTGAAGTAATTTTGCAGTCTAAATAAGGAAAAATATGATGAGGGGAGTGAGATATCATTATCATTCAGTGTAGACAAGCCATATATTCAGCTCTAGGTGTCTAAACATCGTTGTCTATATGTGAAGCAGATATTTAAGGTTGCATTGTAATTAGTGGAGCTCAATCAATAAGCTCAGTGGAGTTCAGAGAGCTGTTAGCTTTTTGAGTGCAGTTGTTTATCGAGAGCTGAAACACTCCCCGGACTGCACTGACAGTACTTACTCCATTAACTCTGAGTGGGCTTACATATCTGATTTACGTTGAAACACTACCATTGCAGACACCTAAACCAAATTTGGTGCTGAATCTCTACCCTGCCCCCTCAACTCTGCCTTTGCTCTTTGCATTTTACTTGTGCACTTGTGGCCAAGGATTCAGTTCCTTCCTGATAATGGCTTTCTCTTCTCATTTGAGTTTCTAGATCTTGATGAGCTTGTTGCTCATTGCTGCTTGCTGGTTTGACCTTTTCAGAGATCTCTCTTCCCTCTGCCATGCAGACAGTGGCCATGCAGTCACCCTCTGAGGAAACCTTGCAGTAGATCATGCAGAAGAACCCCTCCAAGTGCAGAGAATGGGGTGCTGGTCCCACTGGAGAGATTAACCTCTCCTTGGAGGTTCCTCATGGTCAATCCAGTTTTTGTGATGTTCTTTTCTGGGAACTGAGCACTGATCCAGCATGACCAGGGTAGAGATCTTAAATTTAGCTACTAATAAATCAGCCTATGCACAACTGAATTCACCTAGTGCCAGAGGAGTAGGGATTTCTAAGCTGATTTCATGAATCAGATTTTGTCCCATACCAGCTAACTTGTACTGCAGAGGTGGGTGGTTTTTTTTTTTTTCTTCTTCAATTATATAAAGAACTCCTGGTTTAAAAGGTCATCATTGAACACATTTGGGTCTGAAGAGGAGAGACTTGCATGAGCTTCTTCAGCTTCTGACATTTTTCTGATCCCGTCCATTTTTGCAGGAGCATCCTGGCCGATTTGGTCTGAATCAACATTCAAGGGATCAAAGAGACTCTGATTAGGGTTTTCAGAAGCATGGCTGGTGACTGTGTACAACGGGTGAAAACTGCCTTTCTGCACAGAGAGGTGTGTGTTTGTTGAGCCTTCAGCATTAAGACCCAACCCAAATATATCTTCTGCAGCCTTTGGAGCCTGGTACCGCGGATCAAAGTGCTGCAGCAGTGCACAGCTCTGAATCCCTTCTGGGTCTCTAGTAACAATCTCATCCTGTCCAGCAAGAAACGGGAAGCTGGAGGTGTTCCACAGTACTAGTGGGGCATTTGTTTCTGCTAGCATTTCCTGGCACAATTCTGAAGGATTTGCATCAAAGCAAGGTGGAGTTCCTGTCTGTGAATTTTGCAAATCTAAATTTGGGGCTTTACTCACTATCCTGGGAAAATCTTGTCTTTTGTTTTCTATAGATAAAAAAAAGTTATTGTCCTCCAGAAGATCCATGTTGTCTAACTGAAGCTCAGCTTCCTTGGGTAACTTTCCTAAATTGCTTGATGAAGAAAAAATGCCATCATCTATTGTGGTGTTCTGGACATCCGAACTCGGTAAGTTCTGAATTTCCAGTCTATGAGCATCACAATGATTTCCTTCCCTGACGGTATTTTTGGTGTCATCAGCTGCAGGCCTAAGCTCTGGAGGAGGACGGAAACGGTTTGTTCCACCTTCAAAGTCTACCACATCTTCTTTCTGATTTTCCTGTGCTGGCATGAGAGAGGGCCAACAGCTGTCCTGTTGCTGCTGAACCTGCCTTTTTAAAGCTGGTTGGTCATGAATGTCAAGTTCAGTTCTCTCATGTTTATCATCACTTGAAATGTTTGTACCAGGAGTGAACAAGATATTGGTCTCCTTGCCCTTAATGGTGTCTAAGCAGCCTCCAGAGCTCTCCTGCATACCTTTAGGGAAGACCTCTGTCTTCCCTGGCTGTGGCAGCTGATCATTCTTGGAGGCCTCTTGTTTTCCTTGGCTGGAGGAGCTGAGGAGTCCCTGGGGCTTTTCCTGCTTGTCTTCAGTATTTGTTTGTTCTGAGGATCTTGTAGGATTTTCTTGTTGACTCTGCTTCTTCTCTGAGGAGTAACCAAACAGAGTGACAAAGGCTGATTGGGGCTTACTGTGTTTCCTTTGGGTTGTTTCCTTCTTTGGAGTGCTGCCTTTGTTTTCAGAACCAAAAAGTGTAGTCAAGGGGTTTTTCCCAAGCCTGAAACCTTTACCCAGCACCTCTGTCCTGGCCTGACTGCTTCTGGTCTCTTTGCTTTGGTCACCAGGTCCTGATGTATGCAAAATATTTTCCCCTGGGGGTTTCAGATCCATTTTTTCTTCACCCACTGGATGACCTCCATATTCATCTAAGGATACATTCTGTCTGGAAGAGTTTAATTTCTTGACTGGTTGCTCAGAAATGTGAAAGATGTTTCCACTAAGAACTTCACTTGCATCCTTCAATTTGGAGTTGTCAACTTTATCGTGCAAGGGCCGAGTAGCACAGGTTCCTTTCAAAGGCATGTCTGCTGATACTGAAAAATCCTTGCCAGGTGATTTTACATCATGTACGAAAATATCCCCATGAGGGTTTGTTATCAGCGGGTCACATGTGGCCTGAGGTTCTGTTTCTTGTAGACAGGACATATTGTGGTCATCTGTCATCTCTAGCAAACCGGGTGAAGAAACTGTATTCTTTTCTGGCTTCTTTTCCTGAGATGTGTGCTCAGGACTGGGTTCTTCCAGAAATCCTGATGTATTCACTGGTTTCATTTTTTTTGTCTTCTCAAAGTCTGCCCCTTTGCACTCAACCACAGGTGGATGACTTACACTGTATGGCTGCGTGTTTTCCTCCAAACTTACCGGTGTCTGTTTCCCAGGGAACTCATCAACGTTTGTCTTTGATTTCTCATTCACCAGCTCAGCTATCTGAGGTGATGCACTCAGTCCTCCTGGCTCCAGGGAGCCGGCTGCTACACTCGGGGTCCCTGGCACACCAGAGAGGCAGAAAGCTTGGCGTTCAGCTTTGTATTCAGGGGGATCATCCTCCTCAGCTCTGTATTTTGGCTCCATATTTGTGGTGTTTCTGGTTTCAGGCTCTTCTGGCACACAGACTGGCTGTGGGTTGTTCATTCTCTCTCCAAGATGATGCTTGTCTTCTGCAGTAGCTGGGGTGGCTGTGGTCAGTTCAAGCTTGTCATCTGTCTTTGAGAGAGACCTATAGACCTCATTTTCCTTCACTAGGAGCTCTGCTGTGGACAGGATGCAGCCCCTTTTGGTCCCCAGGTACATCCAGTTAGTGGGCTTAGTGGTTTGACGGGTGGCATGGTGGAAAGTGAGAGAGCCATGAGGAAGAGATTTAACAGGCTCCAGGAGCACAGGGGAGGAGGCAGAGACAGGACCTCTCTTCAGCTGGACCTTGCCCTGCTGGAACATAGCAACTCGCTGGGACACCTTGCCCCCTCGCTTCCCACTGGGTACATCCCCATCCCCAAATGCCAGCTTCTTCTCACTGTCTCTCTGTTCTCCAGGCTTAGGCCAAGGCCACACTTGCTCTCTTTTCTCAGGATAGGTGACACCAGGTAAGAAACTTCCCTTCTTCACTGCTACCTCCACTGCTGTTTTTCCCTCCTGACCCCTAAGCATCATCCTGTCCGCCTCGTTGCCCACAGCCTGGCAGGTCTGCAAGCTTAGTGCTGGCTTTGTCCAGGAACAAGCTCCCTTTCCATCTTTTCCATCTACAGCCAACAAGGCTGTTTCTGAAGGTGGCCAGCTGTTTCTGAACTTGTTCCCTAAGAGGACAGACCTGCTGTTCAGCTCTCGCCTTTGCTTAGCCGGCTGCAAGCTGCACCGCGCATTGAAGGATGTGGGTTTCTCTCTTGCTTCAGTCTTATTTTCAGCCCTGTTATACCAGTCCTGGGGCTGAGGGCTTTTGCCTACCATTGCTACTCGCTGAACCCGATGGTCTCCTAGCTGTTGTTCCAGCCTTTCTGTCTCACTTCTGCTTTTAGCTCCAGCCATCTGCTTGTAGTGGACTTGGCAGTAAAACACCCCGTGGAGGGCAGCATAGTTTTGCAAGCTGGAAAACACACATTGGCATAGCTGTTAGAGGTTGTGTGGGAGGGAAGAATTAACAGCAGCACTGATAGACAGGTTTTCAGCAAAATTGTTTTTCGATGGAAACTGTTGAGGGAAAGGAGGGGGTCTGAAGAATGAAACCTTTCAAAAGCAGTGTCTGTTTGCTGAGGATATGTTTGATTTTTCTTGCAAAAACCAAAACACATGAAAAATTAAACATTTCCTTGCAATACCTCTGGGAGCTGTAGACCAGGTTATGTGAGATCCCTTTCTCCTTTGTCAGCCAGGCTTCACACCAGGACTTCATCTCTTGCCTTGTATGGACAGCATGGCCCATATGGGTAAAGCCTCACAGGGCTCCCATGATACAACAACTTCATGATGGGATAATGTGTCTGCACAGCTGGGGGGTCAAGAAGACAGCAAGCAGCCTTGCAGAAAAGGTGCTTTGGTGGTTCACAAACAGAAAACAAGTCAGCAGTGTGCCCTCATGACAAAGCCAACTGCATCCTGAACTTCATTAGTAAGACCCCAGCCAGCAGGTCAAGGGAAGTGACTGTTCCCCTCCATTTTTGACACTTGTAGAACCACAGGTGGAGTACTCTGTCCAGTTTTGGACTCCCCAGTGCAAGAAAGCCTCTAACATACTGGAAGGAGTCCAGTGAAGAGTACCAAAGTGATCTGAGGCCTGGAATGTGTGATAAAAGGACAGGCTAAGAGCTGGGTTAGCTAAGTCTTATAATGAGAAGGTTAAGGGGGAGGATCTCATTGCTGTGTGTGTGTATCTTGTGGGAGGTTATAGAGAAGACAAGGTCGGACTGTTCTTGGAGGTATAGTGACAGAACGGGAGGCAATAAGAATAAGTTGTAAACATGGGACTTCATGATTAGATATAAGAAAAGAACACTTTCATTGTTGATTAGATTTTGATAGAGTGGCCCTGACCAGGAGGCTGTGGTATCTCTGACCTTGGAACCATACACCCCTCTCCTGGACATGGAGAGGAACCCTGAGCAACCTGCCCTCCTTGGACCTACAGGAGACTGGGCGGAGACTTCTGGAGTTTCCTTCCAACCTACCCAACTGTATGAACATGTGAGGCGTGCAGACTACTCCTACAATTAAAATCCATATCAGCATTCCCAAAATGAAAATATTTTTTCACATTTCCATCTCACCCTTGCACCACCATGCAGGTTCCTGATCCACAGGTGTCTACAAGCTTGAGGTGAGCAGTCTTCCAGACTCTAGTGATGGAGAGGCAAATTGTATCAGGGAAACTGTCTGCCCTTCCCTGTCACCTTGAGCCTGCTCTGTTGGAATTACCACTGGGCCATTCTGATGGAAGCTACCTGGACATCCCTTAAAAATAAATGGACCTGGGGTCCTACCACTCACCTCAACTTCTTTCCGCAGACCTTGCAGCAGAAGCATGAGTGGTGCAAACAGACTTTGTCAGCGACCACACGCTCCATAGAGTAGACAGGCTGCAGGCATGAGGCACACACCTCTTTCAAAATGAGCTGAAGAAGAAGAAGAAACTACAGTTAAATAACTCTGAATTGTGACCACTTGGAAAAACATATGCAAGCTAATTTGCTGAATCTGCTGCTTGTGTTGGATTTTATTGTTGTTCTTTTTGAGATTTGTTGTGAGAGTTCAGATTTCTGGCTGACTTGATTCACTTGTAATCTTGGATAGGTCAGCATTAATGTTCAGTTGGGACAGAAAGACAAGACATACTTGGATCTTTGATGAGAGAAATGATTCATTAGATCAGGAGCAAATGATTCACACAATTGAATCATTTAAAAGCCTTGAGTGAGCTAAGAAACATTGTTCAGAGACTCTGACTCAAAAACTCTGGATGGGCAGCTCCTGAAATCACCAATACCGTATGGCTGCTCACATAAACCCCATAGTCCAAACCCTAAAAAGACAGCACATCTCAGTGTTAAAGCTCCAACCGCTCCATAAACCTAGTGGTTTACTCCAGTATGTTTACAGTGTGAACTAAATTTTTTGCCATGACCTGATTCCTCAAACATCACTTTATGTGAAGTGTCCAAGGAATCTCTCTGGAAAACATTGCCAACACCAGCTATTTTATTAATGGAGGGAGAAAGGGAATAAAGAAGCTTGGATGTCAGCCTTTCTGCAAAAATAGCTCCAGGTTGTCCACATGGTCAGAGGCTGCTGGTAGCAAAGTGGATATCTCCGTGGGCTCCATTTTGCTCCGATGTGAAGCAGAAGCTCGGCTTACCTGGTGAGACCTGCACATCCAGTCTGGCCAAGGCCCCAAAAGAAATGCATCTGATTCTATCCTAACTCTAATTAGGTCAGTGCTCCAGGTACTGATACCACGTCATATGAGGGTGTCTCTGCCTTTTTCTTGGGTCTATTTTGCCACGGTTTGATTTGATAGGGTTTTACTGGTGCTCTTTCCCTTTGGCTTTTTTTTTCAACATGTGCGCATCCTGGGTTTCTGCATTGTCAGCTCGGAGAACAGGCAGGTTTAATTTCTGCTCTTATTGTGGTGTGGGCTGAGGGCCAGATTTTAGACTTGAACAGAGGAAAAATGAAAGATGTTTCTGCATCAGAAACTTGCAGTGTTTCTCAAGAGATGAGTTGACAAGGGAAGAAAAGCCCTTTGTTTTATTTGCAGCAGACACCTGGGGTGTATGTGTGCACATAAATATTTTAATTACCTTCTTTTTTTCAGCTGAACGTGCCCGTACAGTCAAGTTGTCTTTGTTTTCCTATGACAACACTTTCAAGAAGAAGAGTTTAATGTCTTTGGTTTTCTTTCCTCTGTCTAGATGCAAGTATCCAAACAAAAGCCCCAGCTTCCCTTCAGTCTTCAGTGATCTCAACATACCTCTGCTTTTCCAAATCCTCTACAGAGAGGAGACCATAGTTCTGTAAGTATATACACATGTAATGGGTGTCAGAACTCCCAGTATACTCAGTGGAGGTCCAGTTAAGGGAATCTAGAAGGTGATACATCTACTCTAAAACAGTCCCATGTAGCTGGACAGAATTAGACAGACAAGATGAATTTCACCAGTGTGACTACAGAACAGTGCTGATGCCAATGGGAGGGCTGTGTTGGTGGAGATGAAGCTGAAATATGCTTTCGCGCAAAGACAAGAGCTGGATTCTCCAAGTGGAAAATGGTAGCAGAAACTAGATGGGAAGTGATACCATGTTAGTGGGTCTCTCATAGAGAAGTTAAAGCTCTGCATCTTTGGCATGGATGTTGGTTCACTGGAGGAAATGAGCAGGCTGTTTGGCAAAGACCAGTGAAAGGTGATGGGCAGCTGCACAAATGCAGCATCATTTGTGATGATGGAGCAGAGTGCCAATCCTGGCCATAATAACTTTCAGTCACTGGACTGATTTTGCATCCGGCTGTTTTGATGTATTTTGTGGTACAGATCATGGTCACAGCTAGGTACGCTTGCAGGCATATCCTTTGACAGTGATGAGCTTTCATAAAGCACGAAGTTGTGTGTCCTGGCAGAGAAGAGCGTGGCTATCGATGTGTTTCTGCTGCATAAGAAAAAAATGCTTTCCTTTGATCACGACCAAGGAAGAAAGCAGAGATGTTTAGCAAACAAACAAGATCTCTCAGATCTTAGCTGGGAATGAATGTATGTACTCCTGGAGTGTGTTCCCAAAGTGGGGCGATCTTTTAGAGGGGATGCAGGTTGCATCTTTTACAGGGGAGGCACCAGGGGATTTATCTTAAGTTCTCGCTCTGATGCATGGCAAATACTCTAGGTTTTCAGAGGTATTTTTACCAGCCCCAGGAATAAGCCTTGCTAATGATTTGGAAGATGGAGAGGTTATTAGCAGCCATCAAATGGCACTCTGGGCAAGGAAATTATCTTAAGACTTCTTTGAAAAACAGTTACAGAATGTTGCTGGAAGGCTCTTTCAGTACACTGTTGATCTGGTTACTGCCATGCTGAAGGTTGCATCTGGCTTAAGCCTTATTATTTTTTTTTTTCTAGGTGCATTAAAATCTTTATGGTAGGATGTATCAGCCTGAACGTGCTTGTGTTACGAATGGGTGGAGATAGATGGTGAGCACAAAGATTTCTGACCTAAGATTAAGTGTCTTAATGGAGACCAGTGGCTGAAATGGAGTTGGGATGGCTCATACTCGAACCAGGCACTTCAAATGTGGCATATTTCATGGCTACTGCTTCATGAGAACTGGATCTGCAGCTGAATTTCTCCTGTGAACGCTCAAGGAGGTATAGTCAAGACAAGGTCATCTGTCCCCTGTCCACTGTTACAAGTAATTCTCCCAGCCAATTTGTTGTTGAAAATATCCACCTAACACTGCGTGAGAATGCAGTGACCTGCTAGGACAAAGAATGGTGAACAATATCATGGCTTGTATCCAAAGATCCCAGAAAACTATGGCAACTCATTTTGTATTTGGAAGTTTATATGTGCTCTGCTGGTTTAGTAGTGCAAGGTCTGAAGAATCCCCCCTGCAAGCTTCAGCTTGTACTTGAGTTTCAAATCTTTGTATTTTTTTCTTTTTCTCCAGCTCTTTCTGTGCTTTGAGGAGCCATGTATGGTGCTGCAATAATGTAGCATCTGTCTCTTCATGAGATTTCAGTTCCTGGCTGATGGAAATACCATAAAAGAAATACGTTTCAGATGATCTTAGCCTCATAAATGTCTCATTGACACATGTCAAAATACTGTAAAACCAGAAGCACAAACAATAAGATCACTATTTTTAAGCACTGGCAGTGCAGGATATTTGGGTTTATTTGAGTTCCTGTGGAATCATTTTCATTGCCCAAGCAACCTGTTTGCAGCTTACTAAAACTGCTCTGCAGCTATCCTTAAAAAGAGATGAAACAAACATGTCACTGGCATCCTGAAACAAACTAAGAATATAAGAAGGTGGTGTCGAAAAAAAATTGAAGAGGAACTTGGAATTGCTAATTCTCCTATTTCTACAATTGGTCCTACTAAAAAAAAATGAGAAGGTCTAAGCAGTTATTTGTTCTGATTCCCTGAAACTGGGTGCATTCAGTGTATGATGATCTGCTCTTTTACCTCAACCTTTGGTATATTCTTTGGCAGAACTGAAAACAACATTCTTACTTTTCTTTTGGCATATGCCACTTCCCAACTTCTGGGCTCCTAGAAGCACACCTAAGAGCTCTGGGTATGTGCCTGCTTTTTCTCCAGGGAAGCAGAGCTTCTACAGCTCAAACCATTTTTTCTTTATCCTTCTCAAGAACATTTCTATGGGCCAAGAAAGTTCAGACATACTGCCAGGAACCAGTTAGGGTAGGAATGCGTTATCGACCACTTCCTGTCAGGGTTTATCACTCTTAGATCCAAATTCTCTGAGAATGACAGATCTTCCCTATTTCCTTCAGTCAGCAATGTCAAGGCATCACCAGAGAGGTATTATTTGTTCTTAACACATTTTCCGTGATTTTCATCTTAGCAAAAATCCTTCGGGGAGGTTGAAGAGGTCCTGTGTTATGATCTTGCATTTCCTCCAGGGCTAATAACAGATTTAGATTTAATCTACGTATCTGGTCTATAGCACGTTGAACAAGGTATTTCATGGTGTGAGATGATATCTATTTAAAAACCTAGCTATGAACTGAGTGGTATGAAGTGGTACACTCTGAAACTGTCCGTTCTTCACCAGTGTCCTGCTCTTCAGACATCAGTGTGAGCTCTTTTTCCTCAGAGGAAAAAAAAGCAAGCATTAACCATAATATCTCGCAGAAACATGGTGTTTTTTGAATGAGCTTATTGTTCCTTTTTGCAGAAAGGTGAACTGGCGCACTGAAAGATGGAGTAGATCAACCAGAAAGTCTACACCCAGACCAAGCAACCAGTAGCTTAAGCCTTAGGCTGGCGGTAGGACACAGCTGCCTGAGAAACCATCCAGTGGCTCTGTAGGCTCCTCACATTCTCCCATACCTGGAGCAAACTCCTGGCTAGCTTGCCTCTTTCCCAAACTGTGGCTAACTTGTGACGTGGGGCACCAGCTCTGAGCAGTGTCTGGTTCATTATTGGCCCTTCCCTTAAGTCTTGCAGAGACACTACACCTCTGCTGCCGTCTCACATAGAGGAAATGGTACAGGCAAGTGTTCAGACACTTGCTGTGTACATCCTACCCACTCTCCATTCAGCTACACAGGCTCCTGGATTGGGTGGTGTGTATTACACTGGACTCAACTCAGTTTTCAGATGCGAGTATGAATGCTGCTTGCCTCAGGTCTGATAATCCACCCACACTGTAAAAAAGATGTAGACTAAATCACTCTAGCAATTTAGAATGCCCTCAGTGTGTGATTCAACTGGTTCATTGAGAGGTGATTTCTAGGTACTTTGAAAGGAAACAAGCACTCAACAAAAGAAAGTCAACCAGACTAAAGTATTTTTAGAGGTAATGTTTACCTTCAGAATGCAGCAATAAAAGTTAAAAAAAAGCCACAAAAAATCTAAAATCATGAGTTGAGAATGTACAAAACAAAGTTGTGATAAAAAGAAAATTGCTTTACAAAGTTTCAAAATGAATTTAAACAGTAAACATGTATGAAAGCACGGAAAATCTAAAATAAGTTTTTTGTATATATTGAATAATAAATTACAATTCTAAAAATAAAGGAAAGCAATAACAATTCTGTCTCATCTAGAGCATTTTTCTTTGAACCTTTCTTTGGAGGAACAGCACTGATAATAGCTGTAGAGCTTGATGTGACTATTTTCAGTAACATCAAGTATTTCTAGTAAATGAACGCTGTTAAATGCCTCCCCCCACCCATGGTAGTGTCAGCAATTTGAATTTTTTTTCGGTTTTTTTTTTTTTTTTGTTAATGCCTAAGAGAAAACCCATCCAACCCACCTATCAATGTCAGTACGTATACATATACATATATGTGTGTTCAGGATGCCCTTCTTGGCAATTCTGTACTGAAATTAGATATAGAAGACAGATAGCATAAAGGTGTTTATTTGCTAGTGACTAGATTGCCAGATTGGTTGGTTCTTTAACTAGTTCTATCTATCCTTTCCTATGAATTGATTCAGAGAAGTCTGATGCACCCCCTGTCCCCCCCCCCCCCACCAAAAAAAACAAAAAAAAAAAACAACAAAAATAACAACTTTAGGGGGAAGAAGCTGCCCATGGATGGATTTTTCCCTTGTGCTTCTAACAGTGTCAGGGCTCTGGGTTGTGGTGCGGCACCAAGTCTTTTGGGTTGTCCAGGTGAGGGCTGTTGTTCCCCTCCATTGTCAAGGCAGACCGCATTTGTCCTGTATGCAAATGCTAAGATGATGACCCTGAGAAGTCCTTAGGGTGTAGATGAATCCCTATGTATAATGTGGATAAACCAGGAGACTTTTTTATTCTGGACTTTCTTTTTTCTTCTTTATACAGTTTTCTCTAGCTCTTCAGAATCTTCTATTTCTTTGGCTTGGAGTTGCCAAAGGTGACAAAGACCACTCCTGGATCCTGGAAACTGCTGTTAGTGTGGAAGTCTTCACCTGGGCTCTTCAAGTACCTCCGAAACAGGGGTGAGGCAGATGCCTCATATCGGGGGTGAGAGACCACATCGCAAGTGGAGGATGTTTGTGTCTCAGATTGCTTAGTGACTGTGGTGGATGAAGTGATGATTTTGTTTCCAAACTGGTCCATTTCCTCATATTGCTCCATGACAGTCCGGGTGGCTCCATAGAGCTTGGATCCATCAGGCCCTGTCTGCAGCTCCAAGATGCTTTTCTGCCTCCGTGGGTTCTGTGGGCTGGGAGTGTTCACGGAGCAATAGTCCGAAAAGCCTCCTTTCATCCCACAGTGGCAGCTGCCTTTGGAGGTGTCCAGAGGGCACTTCTCTTTTTCACTGACCTGATGGTTGGCATTTCCAAGGGTGTGCTGCTTTACTGAGTTCAGCCCAGCACTCGTTTGGATGGGCTCCAGTCTCTTCTCGAAGGGAGCCATGTCATGCCCAGTGGACCCTGCTGGTGGATGGTTAAAGGACCTAAAACTGTCCTGAGCAGAAGTATCCCTCTTTCCTGGAGTGTCAAGACAGTCTGGTGGAGGGATGTCCCACAGGGAATGTGCTGTCCTGGGTGACTCTGCTGGTTTCCTGGCGGCAGACTCAATGGAGATGTAGGAAGGTGAGGAAGGAGAGCTGACACGAGGATGAACAAGGCGGGGGACCTCCAGCTCTGACTTGGTTACCTCAGTCTTTTCTGCCACCTTTGCACCCCCTACAGAGGCTGCCTCTCCTGTCTCCACTGTGGTTCCCTCCTGCCTGGCTTTGCTTGAGACGATACTGATTTTGCGGATATTGCTGCTGCTGACAGAGCTCTCAGTGTTCACCAGCGACTCCTTGAACAGACCGGAGAGCCCAGCGATGTCTGACTCAGACTTGAGACTAGAGACAGAATAAAGAGCTTTCTTGATAGCCTCCTTGATGTCCAGGAGTCGGGCAAGTGTTTGCTCCTTCAAGTGGATAATCTCAGCACTTGCTCTCTCCAAGTCCCCAAAAACTAGCTCTACTGAGGAGACACTGTCAGCGTCATCCTTCGCCTGTGTCTCAGCCCTACCCTGTTGTTTGGCCTGGTGGGCCTTCTGATGAACCACCCAGTCAGGGACCTTCTCAAAGAAGCTCCTCAGAGCTTTCACATCCACTTTGCTTGTCTCTTCTTCAAACTCCTTCACCCTAGTCAAGATCTCTTGCAGCTCCTCCTGTCTTCTGAGATTTTCAAAGATCTCCATAGCCTCCTTGACATTGCCTTTCATGATCTCCTCTTTGTGTACTGACAGCCTCTTCCGACGTTCCTCTTCTGTTTCTCTCCTGGGTTTTTCTCTCATAATGACTGCTAGCTTCTCGTGAGCAGGTGTTTCTGCCTCCCCATCAGGACATTTCAGTTGCCCACTATTTCCCTGTTTTTCCTCCTTGGAGGGGTTCACAGGCTGCTGATGGGAGGACATTGAATGACCCGTTTGTCCCCTCTCATTCACCTGCTGCATGACTCTCTGACTATCCCATGATGCATAAGCATTATATACACTTTCCCTTTCCACTTTGGGTGAGGCATTTTTTGCGATGTCACCTCCTCTCTTTGGAGGAGTGATGTGACCTACAGAGGAGGTTCTTGGCTCAGTCTGTCCTGGCATGTTAAGTGTCTGTGCTCTACCAGGACAGACTGGATGTGATACTGAAGAGACTCTGTCCTCTTGTTGACACAGCTCTGAATGCCTCTGAACTACCTCGCCTGGGCAGCTCCTTGGAGCTGCTGCTTTCCCACTCAACATTCCTTGCTCAACTTCAAAACCAACCACTCCGTTTTTCATTGGCTTTGAAGTCTTAGCACTGTCCAATTCTAACTTGCCTTGTTCTCCTTTGCTTGTTTTGTACCTTTCCTCTGCCATCTGAAGAGGGGTTTTGGCAGTGTCTTTAGGCAGCTTTCTCTCAGGGCTCATACCCTGAACTGTGACAGATTTGTCCATGGGTGACTCCAAAGTGCAGCATTGTGCCTGACCCTTCCCATGGCCTGATTGTTCACATACTTCCACACAACTTAATCCCAGCTCCGTAGGGGAAGGTTTCGGCTTGCTGATCTCGCTCAGGCCTGGAGGTTTTGGAGGCAGGGGTGGGGCGATAGATTTGGTTGATCTGCTTGTGCTGTTATTTGCGGAGGCAGAATATGCCTCATGTAAGAGGTGCTCAGGTTTTGGAGGGGGAACAGGTTTTTTTCTGGATGGGGCAGTAATTTCTGATTTTGGAGAAATCTTGGGTTTCTCTGCAACATTCTGATCACTGGGTTTGCAAGACAGGGAAGGGAGGGCAGGAAGAGGGGTCTGGAGTGGTGCAGAACATCCTGAGGCTTCATCTTTGCTGGTTGGTAGTGGAAGGGCACTTTCTCTTGTTGCTTTGGATGAGGGTGGGCAATGTTCTGCTTTCATCACAGCAACTGGGGGAGGAGGAGGAAAGTCATTATCAGCCTGCGACCCTGAAGCCACTACAGCTGTCTGGTTACTAAAGACTTGAGTCTCATTTTTCTTTTTACACACAGAATAGGACTGCCCTGCATTTCTGTATATCATAGCAGCTTTAAAATCCCCTCTGGAGACATTAACGTTAGACTTTTCCAGCGACTGAAGTGTGGCTTTTAAATTACCTCGGACAACATCCTCTTTTTCTACCAGGCGCTGTTCTGTGGCGGCACTTTGCAGTGCTCTGATAGCTGTCTGTACATCCCCTCTGATAATAACATCTCTTTCTTCTTGCACAGATTGCTCTTTGTAATCAGACTCAACAAAAGGGTTTATATAGGTTTTCACAGGCGTGGCAGTATAAAGGCCATCCTTAATGCTAACATCTCTACTAGGCACAACTTGGTTTTCCTGACTCAATAGTTGTCTTCCCTGTACGTCCTCTGAAGCACTGACCTTTTTGTGTGATGCTATGCTCTTCTGAGACATGCTTGTGTGGGTCTGGGATGCCTCCTGGACTCTAGTGGTGGTGGTCTTGATGGCAGTGCTGGTGCTCTCTGATTTGGTAGATGCAGAGTCTTGTTGGCGTACAGTTGACTGAAGGGTCTTTGTCCCCTGCATGCTGGCTGGCTGCTGCCTGCAGGCCATGTGGACCTCCTCCTTGTTCCTTTGTAGCTTGCTTTGGACATGGTGTTGAATGTTTTTTGCTTCTGCTGTTGCTAGCCTCAGGCTTTGCATTGCAGCCTGAAGATCGCTCCCAAGGACCTTCTGTTCTGGCTGCATCTGGCTGGCTTGCCCGGTCACCAAACTCTGGTGTTCTCTGGCCACTTCACCCCTCTCAGCTGTCACTTTGGTCTGAGTTATGCCTTGCGTCATAGCTTTGGGTTCCTTCAAACAGGCAGAGGTGGACTCTTTTTTCTCTGCCTTCTTGCTGACATCTGCAACCCTTTGAATCGACTTTGTAGTTACTTTAAGCCCCCCTGACATAATTTCTTCCTTTCCCAACACTGTGGGCAGGCTCTGGGGCTTCCCAAGACATTGCACAGTGGTGCCTGTCACACTTGCTGCATGCACAGCCTCTCTCTCTAATGCACCCTCTTTGCCCATGCTTTCACATACGAACACCTTTTTTGCTCCCTCCACGGCCCCTGGCTCTCTCTCTGTAATTACTTTCTCCACTTGTTCTTTGTTTGCTAAGATGTGTATCTTAGCCCCCTGCACAAACGGGGCACCTTCAGCTGCCCCCTGCTCTGCTTGGGAAGAGATGAGGGACTGTATCTCTGACTCCTGCTGGAGGTTCTTCAGATAGTCCAGATCTCCCTTCTCAATGCAGCTCGCAAAAAGCTGGACATTCCCTTTCTCATTGTCCTCACGCTTAACAGTTGCTGTTGCCTTCTGCTCCTGAGAAGAAGCCAGCAGGTTTCCTATTGTTGACTTCACATCCCCCTTGACAACTTTTTGCTGGACAGAATGGAACAGGAGAGAGTAGAGGGTCATTTTCACTGATCCTGACTTTGTCTCTTGTAAGACCATCCCCTTTTTGATGGAAGCGTCTTGACTGAGAAGACCCTGGAGAGCCTTAGCCACATTTCCGCTCAAGTCCTCTTTGCTTTTAACAGCTTCACTCTGGTCCAGTAGCTGCAGTGAACTTACTTTGATCTTACCCTCTCTGTCCTCCTCCACCAGTACACTCTGTGCTTCCACATTGGTTCTGTGCAGGAGCTGCAGCATGATCCTTTGCAAATGGCCTCCCACAATCTCTTCTTTCAGGATCTCTGGAGCACCTGCGGTGCTGAGCTGGTACTTCACCATCTTCACGCTCTCCATATCATTGGCTTCAATGAGGATCCCATCATGCTGAATAGCCTGGCAAGTGCAGAGTGTCTCTAAAGTCTCCTTCATAGTCCTTTCTTTCAGTTCTGTTTCCCCACTACCTTCAGAAGCACTGAGTTTATCCAAGGGTGTGCTCTCAAAGAGCCATGTTGTGCTTTTCACATCTGCATGAGGGATTGCTTCTCGGGCCCCAGCACTGGCTGTCACCTCTGGGTCCTTAAGGGTGTCCATGGGCTGGGTTTCAAACAACCAGGTGCAGCGTTTTACGTCCCCTTTCTGGCTGTCCTCTCTCTGCACTGTACTGATAGATGAGCTTCTGTCCGCATCCCCGTGAAGGGAGTCCACAGGCTGGTTTTCAAAAAGCCAGGTAGATGTCCTCACATCACCCCGCTGAACATCACTGACACTGACCATCCTCACATACTTCTTTTGGCCCACTTGCTGGGACTCAAAGAGCTGCTTGTTGGACTGAACATCTCCCTTCTGCACATCATCTACTGTTCTGGGCACAGAAATCTTTCCCCCAGAGAAGGCGTCAAGAGGCTCTGTTTCAAACCTCCATCGGGCAGCCTGGACATCTCCTTTTGTGATGTCCTCTTGGGTGACAGCCCTAATCACAAACACCTCTTCTTCCTTTCTGATCTGATCCAGAGGCTTAGTTTCAAACAACCAGCGTGCACCTTTCACATCACCTTTCATGATTTCTTCTTTCTGCACTGAGGTGACCTCATGGTATCCCCCCTCCTTGTCTTGGATAGCATATAAGGGCTGGCTTTCAAAGAGCATTGTGCAGGACTTGACATTAGCTTTGCTCATGGTGTCTTTCTGGATCTTCTGGAGCTCTGTCTCATCTACTTTGTCATGGATTTGGTCAAGGGAGTAGGTCTCAAATATGAACCTTTTGCCTCCAACGTCACCCCCCTTGATATCCTTCTCTGGAGGAATTTCCTGGATGCCTTCAGAGCTGTCCTTCAGGGAGTCCATGGGGTAATTCTCAAAGAGCCAAGTGAATTTGTGCACGGATCCAGCTTCAATTGTCCCATCATCCTTGATGACCGCTGTTGGTTTAGTTGTTGTATCCAAGGGCTTAGCCTCAAAGAACTCCTTCACTCTGGACACTTCTCCAGACTGTATCTCCACACGGCTGGAGTACCGCATGGTTTTCTTTTGGTTAGCTTCACTAACAACACTGCTGCCCAAGGGTTCAGTCTCAAATAAGTGCCGGACAGTTTTGACATCAACTCCCTGTAATTCCTCTTGACTGTATGCTTTACTGACTTTCAAATACTGCTCCTCCTGGCCTTTCAGGGAGTCCAGGGGCTGAGTCTCAAACATCCATGTGTATGACTTCACATCAGCATGGGGCACGCAGACATCCTCTTCCTGCTTCTTTTCAGCCTTCTCGTACAGGGTGTGGATGGGCTGGGTCTCAAAAAGCCACCTACAGGTCTTCACATCCCCCCGCTGGGAGATCTCCCGCTTCACTGAGGAGTGCAACTCACCCTGTGTGGCTTGGTGATGAATGACATCTATAGGCTGAGTTTCAAAGAGCCACTTGGCTGTTCTGACATCACCAGCCACCACCTCCTGTTTTGTGATCCCCCGTATTATATCCACTTTCTTGGTGCTTTCATCAAACTGGTCCAGGGGCTTGGTTTCAAACATCCATTTGTAGTTTTTGACATCACCACTGATGACTTGCTCTCTGCTTACAGAAGTGACTTCATGAAAATTGCCAAAGCTATCCTTGATGGCATACAGAGGTGTAGTCTCAAACAGGATTTGGTTAGCTTTGACATTGCCAGCTGGAATCTTCTCCTCTTCCTTGGTGATGGGCTCAGCATCAACCTCCTTAATGCTGTCTAAGGGGAGAGTCTCAAACAGGGTTTTGAAAGACTTCACATCCCCTTTCACCACCTCTTCCACGCTGGTGTCTGAAATTTCTTCCTCAAATGCCTTGGAAATGCTGCCAAGGGGACAGGTCTCAAAGATATGTTTTCTTTGCTTCACATCTCCCTTCTCCTCTGCTGAGAGCTCTACTTTCTTTAAACATCCCACTTCAAAATTGTCTTTCAGAGTTTCCATTGGCTGGGTTTCAAATAGCCAGAGTGTAGATTTCACATCACCTCCAATGACTTGTTCTTTGGCTGCAACACTCTCTGAAGCTTCACCCTTCAGAGAATCAAGAGTCTGGGTCTCAAAGAGTAATCGCTGTTTACTGACATCTGCCCCTGTGACAAAATCTGTTGAAGCTCTGAAATCCTGTTCTTCAACAGTAATTTCTCTGATGGCATCCAGAGGCTGAGTTTCAAATATCCACCTTGCTCCACTGACGTCTGGTCTTCCTATTTCTTCCAATGAAATCCCACGGATTATTTGCACTTTGGAAGTGTCCTTGTTGATGGTATCCAGCGGCTGAGTCTCAAACAGCCAGCGAGCTGTTCTGACTGCATTGCTCTGAATTTCTTCTCGGCAGACAGACTTGATTTCATGGATGTTCCCAGTTTTGTCCCTGATAGCACAGAGGGGCTCTGTTTGGAAGAGCTTGATAGTCTTCTTGACGTCGCCTTTTAGTTCCTGGATTTCTGACTTGAGTTGCAGGATGCTCTTCTCCTCCACTGAGCAGCAGCGTCCTATAGCATCCAAGGACTGGGCTTCAAAGAGTTCTCTGGCACCTTTCACGTCACCTCCCTGGACAGGCTCCTTGAGAACCGCCTCTTGCACTTCGATTTCATCTGAGTACAGTTTGTTTAATGAGTCTAGAGGCTGGGTTTCAAAGAGCCACCGGGCAGTATGAACATCCCCTCTGGCAAGGTCTGTCTCTGATACCTTGGCTGGTGTTGACAGACTTTCCCCATTGATTGACTGGCTTTCAAACCTCAGGGAAGTACTTTTCACATCCCCGCCAGGAATGATCTCTTCTTCTGTCAGCTTCTTTGTGGCTTGATGGTCCCCAATAGAGTCAAGTGCCCAGTTCTCAAAGATCCAGCGCATGGAGTTAACCTCTCCTGGAAGAACTTTGTCCAGGTTCACAGATCCCTGTGCATTGGGGTCTTCAGTATTAAGTATTTCTGCCAGGTCCTCAGTCACAGCTTCTTCCAAGTTCTTTCTGAGCTCAGGATGCATGTGTCTGTAGAGCCTCTTTAGCTCATTCACTTGCCGCTGCTGGTAGAACTTGGAGAAGGCTTGCTTTGGAGGAGGCACAGGGAGCGGGCTGGGATCTTGGCTCCCTGGAGCGATGACCTGGGCTGAGCCAAGGACAGGAGGGGGAGGTAAGTCCTCTTCCATTTTCTTGATGGCAACTTTAGATGATTTCTGAGCCTCTGCCATCTTTAGGGAAACAGTTTTAAAAGTCAGCATCATCTCTTACCCCCCAGCCCAGTGGCCATTAGTAGTGAGAACAGCAAAAGTAAAAGCCAGCCCAAAAAGTGAAATCCATGCACCTACTGAGCTCCATACCTTTGGTTCAGAAGCACACAGCACTCCAAAGCATCACACCACTGCACACACTTCAGACTTGGTGTTAACTCTGGCTCCACAGCAATGTGCTCTAAAGGTCTCTAATCCAGGCATGTGCGGTGGTTAGTCTACAGTATCCAGGTTTCCATCCAGCTACAGCGTAACAGAGAGGCCCGATTTGGACCGTCAGCAAGAGAGACTGACCACAAGAATAACATAAAGGCTTATCTCTGAGTAGCCAAATAAGAGTTAACTTCTGCCTCCTGCTTCCAAGTGGTCAGAGCAGTGTGGGACCTGCAATAAGTCTGCAAACAAAGGGTATGGCTCCGGGAGAAACACAAGGAACTATTTGTGAAGAGGTCTCAGGAATAAAATGGTGTCAGGGAACCAAAAAAAAGTGTGAAAGTGAGCTGATAAGGACATCTCATTTTTGGGTAGGCAGCTAGCATGATGGGTTTTTGGTAGCACCAAGGGCTGCCCATGCCACAGGAGTGAGGTCTTGGGAAAATACATTTGATTGATGATTTCTTCTGTTGGACTCACGCATGTACCCCACATCATCATTTGTATAAGAATAGATGCATGGTTCCACAATTAGAAACTGAAATTAAGCTTTCTTTGACTTGGAGACTTGTACAGGCACGAGGCTAACTAATGTCCCCTTAAACCTGCTCACATTTAGCCTCTTCTGTAAGAAAGAGTAATTCACTTTCTACAGAGCCAGAAGCTAGTATATCAGTGCTGCATCACATCACAACACAGTTGCTTTTAATTCACATTCTTTTAAGCCTTTCTTTCAGGTGTTATTCTTTGTGAATTCTCTAATTCTGGCCCCTCAGCCTGTGAACTAGCTCAATTTGCATTTAGACTCACTCAGACTGAATTTAGCTGGATTTCACAGCAGTGCTGGTATAGCAGTGAACAGAGGGTGCAGTCACGATGGGGTGGACTGTGGTTGTTTAGCCTACCTTTGAGCCTCACTTTCTGCATTTTTGTCTTTAACTTGGGAATTTTGAGCACAGAACAGATGAATGCTGAACTGAATACCTGTGACCTGCACTGGATTGACATTTATCTAAAGGGAAGGTATTTGAAGCCTATAATCATTATCTAAAAAAGACTATAGTCCCAGTGGCTTTCCTTTCAGTAAACAGATCTGCTGATCCTTGGCATGCCTTTAGAGTTACGTCTGTAGAGTTATGCCTGGAATATTATTAGTTGTTGCTCAAAGCAATGGTGCGCGATGTTATTTCACTCTGTTAACACACAGATTGTTCTGGCTAAAAATAAGTATTGAACATTAGTAAAAAATAAACAAACAAAAAAACCCAACAACAAAACAGAATACCAAAATAGCATATTTCGCATCAAGTGTCAAATGCAAATTGTTCATATCAGCCAACATACTGTGAATGCACTTTTTAAAATAAGTTTTTTTTTTTTTTTTAATCTGTGAAGAACTTCAAAACGTGGGGAAGGGCAGCTGAGCAGCTGATAGCTATATGCAGTATGAAAGTGCTCCTCGCTGCCTTGCATGGGTGTATAAATCACACTCTACCACAGTCCACAAATACTTGGTTAGATAAGGGTGCATATCTCTAACATTTCTTACCTTGCTTGTTTTCTGGCCGTCGGGAGAGTGAGTGAAGCTGTCCTTCACAGTCCTCTGGAAACAACACAGGGAGAAATGACATCAAACTGGATAGGCAGACAAGTACGATATCTGTATATATGTGTGTCTACGACAGAGAGCTGGAAACCATTACAGGTAAGGGCTTTTTTTGGTTCACTGACAGCTCTATACAACTGGGAAAAAAAATCTTATCTCAGGTTGAACAGAAATATTTTTTTCTGAAAGCCTCTATTGACAAACGAAACACAAACACATTTGTTCAGAGTCAAGGGAAAAAAAAAACCACACAAAACAAGCACTGATTTCTCCAAAGCTTGATTTGGCCTATATTTTTGTTTGCATGTCAGTATTTTTAAGACAAAACAAATCCACATTTATAATGGCATTATTAATAGTGAAATTAGAACTGATAGAAAAATTGTTTTGAAATTATTATTTTTTTTCTCAGACTTTTATTTTTCTTTCCCAACTAGAACACCTTACTGCAATACAGATTAATTACAAAGCTTCAGTTAGTACAGTTTCTGGTGAAGAAATATTTCTCAGCAAGCCGTATGGCCCATCGTACATTGCTGAGCAGGACACATGGTTCCTATGCAGCGCCGATCCAACATGAGAATGGATCATGGGGCAGCCTTTAAGGGAGTCTTAACCTGCTTCATTGCAGTTGTAATTATCCAATTACAGTCTCCACTTTTTTATTTTCAGCTGGGAGTGCTTCAGTCTGGACTTCTCCAGTCCAGAGCCCTGATACATGCTCAAGAGACTGCATCTCCAGTCAAAGACCCTGTAGATGGTTGAGAGCAGAAGGGAGTAAGAATGAGCCTGCAGAAGTCCAGAAGTGAAATTATGTCCCATGTTACTCCTGGATGACCAGCGGAGCCAGGCAAGAGGGAAAATGTAGCTTAGTGCCTCATAACAAGTACATCATGAATTATCCTATGACCCAATGATCAGTCTGGTCTGGATGATTAAATCGATGGATCCTCTGCTGATGCTCACTTTCACCCCCTATACTGGGCAAATTTGGGACCCACCTGCGTGTTGGAATGGGTATAGCACAGAGATGTGTGAATATATGCTGCATGGATGAGAGCATGCAAATATATACATGCAAATATTGGATGTCTTATTTATGAATAAACTGTCTGCATCGGTTAGTGGAAGTAGACGTGTGTGTGTTTGGGCATGTGTTTGTGTGTGTGAATATAATGAGCTGCACGTGTATATATGTGTATATACACAATACATACCAGCACCTCTGATAACACAATATTTTTATATGACACATTTATACGATATTTATATGCTATATTTATATGATATTTGCAAATGGCAAGGAAATCTGGTCATTCTTGGAAAAGAAATGCTGTGTTCCTCTAGAATTGTGAAACCAGATGTGTTCTCCCTCACCCTCCCGCAGCCCCTGGCTGGGACGGGACATAGTTCGGATGCCGCGGTGCTTACCGGCTGTGTGGGGCTGCAGTGAGCAGCAGCAGCAGCTGCCCGGGAGAGGTAGCAAGCTGACAGCTCCTTCACGGAGAGCGAAGAGGCCCTCCCTCGTCCTTGCTGAAGTATGCACCTAGTGCTGTCTGATACGTCTAAAAATGACCGCGTCCTCTCATCTGAAACAGAGACAGGTGGGCACAGTGAGCTATGTGCTACAGGGATGAGGGCACGGTGTGAGCAGGGCACATCTCTTATGTGGGCTCAGCTGTCTGCACACCCATTCCTCCTGGACACCCAGGTGATAACCTCTCTCCCCAAATTTAACATCACGCCCTCTTGGTTTAGGGAGAAAATGTGGGCATTTGCACTCCTCTCATGGCTGAAATGGATAGTCAGACCTGAAAGCGGCCCACCAGGCAGCAACTTGATGCTGGTGGGGCTGCCTTCCCACGGTACAGATCCTGCACCCATCCCTGCATCTCCAGACAAAGCCAGCACCAAAACGAAACAAGTCTGTGGATGTGAAGGATCTATACATGTTGAACTTGAGCGAACTCTTGCTGTTTGCACTCCATGACCACTTCACTCGCCCGTCAGTGTGCCTCGCAAGCAGTTATACCCATTCATATTCATCTTTCCCCTTTCAGGGAATGAAGAGATGATGAGGCTACAAGACTTGCTCAGGGACATAGCATGAGGTCTGCAGCAGAGCCAGAGGAATGAGCCCTTCTCTTAGCTTAGAGATGTGATGATCTGAGCTACACCAGACCCCATGAGGCCTTACTTACAGCATGGCATTCCTGAGATACTAAAGATATTTGGCGGTTCTCCTACCTTTGTTCAGATGCCTCCCATGGAGATGACTCCAGCTGGGGATGTCTCTATCTGGTTCATGGAGAAATGGCTGTTTTGGGAGGTGGTGAGCTATCAGCCAGACCTCCCAAGAGGTGCGCAGAGGGGCTGCTCACTGGGGCAGTCCTCGTGGTCAGACAGCACTCAGCCCACGCTCCCTCATTCCCACCCACTGCACTCCCTTCCAAGATCCTCATCCCCAAAACAGCAGAGGCTTCCCCTCTCCCTGAGGATGGGAGCTGCATCCATCCCCAGTGAGCGTCATGTCAAAATGAACGGCTTTAATGTAGATGGGTTCACTTTTCCAAGAACAAGACAACTCCAAATTCTCACTGAAATATTTCTTTTTGCATCAGTCTGCTAGGTGTGAGCAGGTTGGCCAGCTCCGTCCCTGCTATATCACACCGCAGCCGTGTACAGAACTTTGTACATACGTGCTGCATCTTAGTCCTCTGGTTTAGTCAGGGCTGTCATTTCTCTGTTATAGCTGTAAAAACACGAGAAGGTTCTCCCTTTATTTGCAGGCTTGCACTGCTGCATTTGGATTTAGAGTGGTATTTGCAATGCTTTCTGTTTGAACAATGGGCTCTCTCTCCACAAATCCAGCTTTTGCACAGCCAGGAAAAGGCTGATGTACTTTTTAACATGTGCACATTGAAAGCACTGCCACAATTCTGGTGTTCTTTGCCCTCAAATCTCAGTCCCCAAATCACAAGATTTTGTAAATAACAAACTTAATGACTCTTTTCTTTGTTTTCTGGGTTTCAAGTTCGGATTTTCCAGCTTTTCTCTGAATTATTGAAGGAGATTTACTTTGAAGTTACAACAGTTAATATCATGGACTAACAGGATTCCAGGAGCTGGTGCTTCAAATGAAATACCAGTTCCTATGAGATGATCATGTTAGTCCATAGCACAAAACAGGCATTGAGATAAAAGCAGAGGGACCCCCTTTTCTTTTTCTTTTTTTTTTTTTTCCTAAGTCATGATGTATATATGGGACTTCTTCCCCTGATTTTTGCTGTCTGTAGGTTAAACATCAAAATAAAATGAATTGTCCATCTACAGCCAGTAGAGACGGTGGCACAGCTGGGGCAGATCTGGTGCATCTTCAGATAGGCTGCGAGGTTGCAAGATATCAGTTTTTCCCCACTCTGCTCAAGACTTTGACTGGATCCCTGGCTTTTTGAGATGATCAACACCCTGGAAATGGGAAGGAGAGGGTCAAGGCATTGCTGGGACACCCACTTTTAAAGGAGCTGGAGCCGATATCTGCTAACACAAGCCCGTGTACCTGCTGCAGAAGGCTTCTCCCTTCACCGGGAGGTTCGAGGCACACATTTCCCTCTCTGAAAAGGGAAAATGAAGCAATAACCAGTGAGGCTACTTGGGATTTCACGGTCTTTCCTTACTGTGGCTGTGCCCTGTGAGAATAGCACTGAAGCATGCGCTGAATTAGCTGCACCAAGCTCTGAAGAGGTCCTTGAAAAATCTTGCCAAGGAATCTCTTTTTTTCTCCTACATTGCTGAATTGCCTACTGGAAAGGGAAAAGGGGTCCAATCCATCTGGAAACCAGAAGCTTTCTTCCTTGCAAGGTAACGAGGTTTGGCAAAGCCTCTCAGTGAGAGCAAAGGTGAGAGCTGGGAAGAGACAGCCTTACAAGCTTTAGAGCAGAAAGAAAACCAAGCACAATTTTGCAGCCCTTCTGGTTAGGAAAATGAACACAAGCCCTTGGCAAGGGCATGGCCACAGTGAAAAAGCTCCTAAAATCTCCTTGCAGGAGATGGGAGCTCTTCACAGCAAGGCAGGGACCCGGCTTTGGCTGACACCAGCATTGCTATGCTTAACCACTTCAGTGCTGAGAGCTTAGTAAAAGCATCTCCACCTCCTAGAGCTGGGCTGGTTATGTTTAATGGTCCCCTGCACTCCAGGCTATGGGTATTACTGGTGACCTGATTTTATTTGTATTGGCCCATGGCGGGGAGATGCTGCACAAAGAACAGCAATGTGCCCCTCTAGCCACGAGCAGGTGATGCAGCTGGATGAAGCTTTCCAGCCCATGCAGTGGAAAACAGCCCAGCCTCCGAGCTGCCACTTCCTTCATCCTTTAGCTCAGATGGATGAAAAGCCACACGGTTTCTGTTCTAATGATAGATATAATTAGCTACTTCCTGCCTTAGACAGGGGCTGCTCACAGCAGCTGGGCAGGCTGTGGGTGCTGCACTGCCCCACCAGGCTCTGCCCGATGAAACAGGCTGCTGCCACCCTCTAAGTTGCTAATTGTACGTAAATGTGGATGAGCAACACTTCATTCTGCTAACGAGAGAGCTGGGCTGTCATGTGCATGCAGCTAATGGTGCCCAAGTGGCACCTGGGGCATCTCAAGAGCTTCCCAGCTGAGTATGTTAAAGCAAAACCAAAGGGTGTTGTGCAGACAGGGTAAGGGTGTTGTTGTCTGACTTGTTGTATGGGAGGCTGAGGGCATGGAGACCCAGTCTGGGACCTGTGCTGGGCTCTATGTTTCTGCCTTGCTGGACGAAAGGGCTCTGCTGGCATCTTGGGCATCCATCACAGCGCTGAGCGACATGTCCCATCTGATGCTGGTTGACTATCACTGGCTGCAGCCCCAGAGATTTAAAACCCGATAGTTCGATGCTTAAAGCATCCCCATGAGCTGAAAGGGAAGAAAAGAGAACCTGAGGACTCCCACCCACAGAACTGCTGTCTAAGTGAAGGACATGGGAAATGCTCCTCCCTGCCACGCTTCCTTGCCAAACCCTTCTTCGTGCCAGTGGCTGGCACCAGACAAAGCTGCACATTGCATGTAGCATGGGATGGCTGTCCCTCAGAAGCAGCTGCTGGGGTTCCTTAAGCTCTTTCCTTGCCCTGTGTATGCATCTCAGGTCCGTGGGCAGCCCCTATACCCCATCAGCTGTGCCCTGGGTGAACAGGGAGGGATGGAGTTGGTTTTTGGGGGCCCTGTTTAGGAAAAGAGCTCCTTGTAGCTAAACATGGGGATGAAAAGTCAGCTCCTCCCGGCACCAGGCTTGGGCCCAGATGTGGTGTTCAGAGATAATCAACCCTAAGCTGTAGGGTTCAGAGGTGTTAAGCCCTGTAATGGGGGAAAATCATTCCTCATCTCCACTTGTACTCACCGACCTTACTAGACATGGGGGAAAGATTGGGAAAGGAAGAAGAATGGGAGAAAAAACTCCTAAATATTCATCTGAAAATTCAGTCACTTCCTCTTCAGCTATTGCCCATAAATCACTGCTCTGTCTCCTGCAGAAGATAATATTGCAGGTCTCTTTCTTTTGAACCATATTCGTGTTACTTCTGAGAGCCAGCTCCCAGCAAATGGGAAACAAATCCCTAACAAAGCGCTTTCCCCCTCCTTTCCCTGAGAAAACCCCATCTCTCTGGTAACACGCCAGCTCTGCTAGCTCTGCTCTCTATTTAAACCGCATTATCCTATAGAGAAACCACGCTACCCACCTGTTGGTGTCCACCACGGCTGCGGCTGGCACTCCTTCGTAGCCTGGCTCCCACCTCCAACCCCAGTGAGCTACTGAGTGCCTGAGTCACCTATTAAAAAAGGAAGCTGCAAGCTCAGCACTGATCTCCCACGCTGCCTGGTCAACCACGTCATCGGCTTTGCTCCCAAAGTCAGCCGTCCTGAGCAAACATAGCTGCTAAGCAAAGCCCTTTGTGCAGCCGGATGCACCCCATGCAGGCCCACTCCTGACATCCCATGGAGTTGTGTAACAGGACCTGAGCTCAGCTTGGCTTACACAGGATTTGCATGAGCCAGAGGGAGAGGGAGAGGGAAAGCCTGGTGGTGCAAGTTGTACCAGGGACCTGGCCCCCTCTTTGCTCACCCAAGGGAGTGGTGCTCTGGAGAGCATCCCATCCTGGCCAGCTGAAAGCAGCAACCTCTGTCACCCACTCGGGGGCAGCCTGATGATGCTCCTCTGCTGACTAACTTTGAGTTAGTCTTCAGTCCTCATTGCTCCTCTGCAGACTAACTTTGGGTAAATGATGGCCTACGGACCAGGCATGACCTATGCCATGGGGCACAGACATGTTGTGGTCTCACGTCCCTACTGTGCCACTGCTTAGGTACCACAAGACACAGCAGAGTCAATGATGCAGGACCCCAAACCCAACACTCAAAGGCTGGTGGCAGCAAAGAGACCCATGTCCCAGAGCTTCTTAGCACTGGGAAATCAGGGCAGCAGGGACTCCGTTTTCCAGGAGGACGGAGGTGAATGAACTTGGAAATGCTCCTGTTTTCCTGGGTATGTGGTGCTCTGGGCTGGCTGCTTTCTGAGAATTTGGGACCATTTTAGCTATTCCTTGCTGCCTGAAATAGGTCGTGTGTTACTCCCTGTTGGATAGTCGTTAGCAGCAGGGTCCTCTGATTGAGGCTGCGTGCTGGACGTGTGCCCCATTACCACCTGCTTGTCCCTGGCACACATGTTGGTGAAACCTCAGCAACTCCCTGTCTGCTCCTGGGGCTGGAAACCCATCACTGCAGGCAGGGACCCCATTTCTAAGCACTTCTGTCCCTAGACATGGGAGCTGCATGTGCTGAATCACACACACCCCATCCTCTTCCCATCTTTGCCTCCCAGAGAATCAGTCCCAGGACAAAAGAAGCTCTTAAATCCTGGCGCTGCTTTGCGGCTGGGCTGGGGGAATTTGAGCGGCTGGGTGAGCACCCATAAAAGCCGGCTGGGAAACCAGTGCTGCTGTTTAATCCAGGAGCCTGGCAGCCCATTGGCAGTGCTCGGTCAGCGGGGAAAGGTTTAAATCTCTGCCTCCAACCCTTGCACTGGTGGCCCTGGTCCTGGCGATGCTGTGCTGGAGGAGACGCACACTGAGGAGAGCAGAGCAGGCAGCCTCCCTGCCCTGATTTGGGGCTGCCAAGGGTGAGTGCTCCCGGGTGCTGTGTCGAAAGGTGCGTAGGGAAGGGCAATGCTGGGAGGATGAGGGCTTTTCTTGCTGTTTCTCACTGTTCTCAAGGCTTTAGCACATGTTAAAATGCCATATGTGGCTTTTTCCAAAGGAAGGGGGAAAAACCATAGGACAAGGCTGTGTCAGGAAGCATCTACAGGATTTTAGGCAGCCTCCAGTAAAAAGTGAGGGCCAGTGAAGTTCTGAACCATGCTGCTTATCCTCATGGGTGCTCCCTGGTTCCTGGATCACACTTTGCTCTGTTTGCAAACCACAATGTTTTCTCTCATTTTCTGTTCAACAAAGGACAGTGAGGATTTCAAATACAAGCTTTTTTTGTTTTGCCATGAATTGGCCATTTACGTGACACAGCAGCAATTGTAAACTATTTTTTTTTAAGTCATTTGTTTTTTGATTGTTCTGGTCCAGGTCACTTTTTTTAACTGCACGGGCTAGCAATTGACCTTTAAAAGTGAGATTTTCATTTGCTTGCTGCACCAGCTCAGAGGTAAGAACACCACTGATTATAGTTAGATAACTAACAAAAATCATATGAATGCATAACACTTTTTTCCCGATTCCAAACTTTCATGAGTAGACCTTGTCTTTTCAAATAAATTTGTACAGCATCTAGTACAATAGATCCCTGATTTGGAGGTGGGGGGCATCTCTGGTATAGATAATAAATGTAATGACTAATGCACATCAAAAAATATAAGCCATTCTCTTTTGAAAGGGATTAAAAAGGAATTTGCACTGTCTGCAAGCCATATGTTGCAATCCTGTGAGTAACTCTGGCACACAGAGCTAATATATGAATTTTGGAATGGGTAGTAGACTGAAAAGAAAAGCACCAAAATCAGAAGAAGGTGCTAAACATACGTGAAACAAAGTAAGGTAACTAAAGAACAGATGTACTGAAGGGGAAATAAGATTTAAAATAGTATTTCATACTTTAGGAATTTTTTACTAAATTATAGCCAAACAATTCACATTTTGCATAAGTATAAAGATGCGTTTACGAATCTGGAGGCTGGGAAGGGGTGAAGGAAGAAACAGCTACTGAAGTGTGTCTTGTTTGTAGCACCTCCAAACCGACAGTCCCCCATCTTCAGTCACTTCTGCAAATGTTTGTGGCTCCTCAGAGTCAGCTGGACTTCCCTTTGCAGGAGGAACATCACAACCCCCAGGTAATTTAAACACCTCCCAGGAAAATTTAGCTTCAGGAGGAGCTGAGCATCTGCCCGAGGCAGCTCAGAGCTATTTCTAGGCATTGCAAAAATCCAGGAATGCACAGGACTCTATTTCTGGCAACAAAAAATGCCAAGAAGCTTCACCCAGAGACAGCTGCGGGTGGCATTGCTGCTTGGGGACGTGGCCTTCCCCAGCAGGCCAGCTGCTGGGGGCTTGTCGTTCCTTACAGAGGACTTTAACCTTACCTGGGTCAGCTCCCCAGATTTTTTGGGGTGTGAAGTGCCTGGACAAGGCAGAGAGGCCCTGATGATCAGCTTGGCACTGCCTCCTTCTGCATGCTGCCCTGCTGTTTGTGAAAGGGTTGATAAAAGCTGAGCAGGCATTTAATAAATTGCTGTGTATCACTGGGTATCCAGCGTGAACCACATGTCCTGCTCACACTGGTACCGTGCTCCTATCCTGCAGTGACTCTTCATCTGTTATTTATACAAGGGGTTTTCACTGAAATGCTGATAGCCACTGGTGCTTGCCATACAGCGTAGCTGCTTCATTCCTATTCATATTCCCCTCTTTCTCTGCTTCACCCCCCCTGCTGGCACCAGGACTATTTTCAGCCCTAACCCCTCTGCCAAGCTGCGTGCCCCCCTCTCCACTTGAGCTGCTCCCATGGACCAGCATCTCCTCCACTGCAGACTGCCATGCAGGACGGCAAAGTGCGATAGCATCTTCCTTTCCCCAGTTGCCCCCCTAGGGAAAGCAACACAAAGATACCCACTGAAATAACCCATGCCTGGGGAGAGGGCTTCTTGGCATGCCACAAATACCAAGCCTTTTAAGGGAAGCCCTGTCCAGCCACCACGAAGCGATACCTTGGGAATGTCTGCTGCAAGCATCACCGGCTGCATGGCCCCACTGCGGCCGGTATCAGGGCTGCAGCGTGCATCTTTAAGCATATTTTTGGCCACGGAGTTTACGCGGGGGCATTGCAGGGATGCCGTGCAGCATGAGGAGCTGCTGAGCCACTGCCTCTGCTTTCTATTCTTATCGTGGAGTTTCCAAGCTGCTGTCAGCTCTTCATCACTGACAGCCAAGAAACCTGAACACTGTTTTGGAAGAAACAACCACAGCCAAAAAAATAATTTAGCAGTATCCTTTAAAGAGAAAACTCCAAGCCACTTGTAGCTATTGAGTTTCCTTGGCATTTCCATTTGTTTCTGAATGAGGCAAGCTGCCAGTTAGAGTAGGGCTGGGGAGAGAAATGGTTGGCTTTAAAAGAGTAAAATACCAGGTCGTACAGTACTAAGTGCGAAGTTTCCTGCCACTGTGTTCAGACCCAGACCTGTTTTTTTTTTGCTGATGCTGAAGAAGGATTTCCATCCTCCTTGGCAATACAGTTGGGGAATCCTAGATTGATTTGCCCCAGAAAAGAGGCTTCTGTATCCTGCAAAATACTGCATCTATTCAAGGAAATTCCTACAAGTTTCCACTCATGCTGGATCCCTTAATTGCCACAAGTGGGATTATCTACCCCTTTGCCTGTGCAAGAACACAGGTTTTCCTATTTTGCCTCTTCTCATCAAGTGAGGCACCAAATCTACCTTTCTTCCCCATATCCCTTTTTTTTCCTAGTATAAAACTGAAGCTACTTTGGATATTTTCCAGCAAAGACGTGAGTGAAAACTGAAGAGCTGAAGGGAAGTGGAGGAAGTTTAAGAATTTCTGTTCTCGCAGTAATCAACAGAACATGTATCCCAGAAGGAAACACAACCATCGTCAAATGCATGAGCAGAACAACACCACATTTAGCTCAGGCTGTGGCGGTCAGGCCCTTCACACAGTGGCTAAGCACCAAGACATGGACCTGAAGCCCTCTCTCTCTCTCTCTTTGGCCATGACACAGAACTTCAATAGCTAAATAGCTTCAGCAAATGGATCATTAGGTATGAGACACACAGCAGTAGATGCACAAGCTCCGTCTTACAGAGCTGTGCAGGGTTTTGGAGTTTTTTTCCATGCACGAGCACAAACTGTTGTGGTATGGCCATATTAATGATCTTAACCACACAGACCCCCTCCTGAAGCCCTTTATTTGGCTCAGGGTCACAAACACATTCCTCAGCCCTCCCTGGAGCCTAGGATAGAAGAGGAAGGAAAGAAATTCCCTCCTTAACTAATCCTACTCTGCCTCCTGTTCCCAGGGATGTAAGCTGAAGCGAAGCTCATTTCCCTCTGAGTCCACATTTTGCTGCCTACAGTGCTGCAACCAGTCCAGAATACGGTTTCGATCTAGAACATGTCCCACCTGACCCCATAGTGCCTATCTGGCTTGTCTGAATCCTGTATGTATTTTCTCTCTTGTTGCCGGTCACCCCACTCAGTACCTCAGCATTTTTGGGGAGAGATCAGACACTGAGAGTAGAGAGTAGTGAGTAGACAAATGAATTTAAGCCTCAAACCTAGGGACTTCAATGTTTTGGGAAGTGGGAAAAGAAAATGTACAAAGCTCTGCTTCCACTTCGAACATGCCCAAGCACCCAAGACAACGATGCAGAACCAGACCAAAGCCACCATCCGTGATGCAGAGGGTGGGATATACCAAGCTCTGGGCCAACAAATTCCACAACTTTCCACAAGCTGCCACCACCCCTCTGGGTGCTTTCATAGCACACGGCCCTGAGCGTCCTCATTTGCCCTGCATTTTCACATCAACCAGAGCTTCATATTCATGCAATGCCTCACCCCTCTCAAATCTACCCTAAAATTACTTACAGGGAAGTCTTGGTAGTCCTAAAAGCTGTGTCACACCGTAGACAGTCCCAGTGGAAAATCTCTGTGAAACTCACGGCCGGGTAGCCCTTAGAGTATCCTAGAGGAGCCCTGCTCCACTCCCCACACCTCGGTCCTGTTCACTGCCTCCCAGGGGCCTCTGGCAGCTGATTTTATCACCGAGCGCTGGGCTATGTTGAGAGGATGAACAACGTGGTCTATTTTTAGGGCACGGTGAAGCTGCTCTTCCACCCGGCTGAGTCAATCATGAGTTTTAGCAATCCTACATAGAGGAGGGGTAAGTCTGGGGGCCTGGCTTATTTTCAGAACTTATTCATTCAAAATACCCTCGGTGTAATCCAGTACGGGACAGGGGATGCTTCCAAGGCTTCCAAGCAGTGGTGCCATGGGGAAGAGGCATTTCCCTGACTCACTGTCATCTCCTCAGGCTGTGATCTGCACTGCGCGGCCCCCTTTGCCTCAGGTCGCAGCCAGAGTTTTAAGGGAAAAGCTGGGAAGGTGAAGGGTATTAGTTACATTTTCTGTTTCTCCATTTCTTCCTCAGCTCAAATATTTTAGAACTGAGAAAGAAAGAAAGAAAAAAAATTAGGAAAGGGAAAAGTGAGGGGAAGTGTGTATGCAAAGGGTGATCCATCCTCCTGCCTCCCAGCCCCTTCCTCCATGGACGGTGCAGCACTGCTGGGAAGTGCTCTGGGGAGTGTTTGGAGAAGGGATGATGATGACCAAGCCCTAAGCCCTGGAGGGCTCTCGACACCCTTGAAGCTCAGTTGGGCAACGGGTGCTATTTTTAGCACACTAATGGTGTGCACAACGGTGTGCCAGACCTTGAGACCCTGGCTTGGACACGCAGACACAGCTGATGGCACTGGGACATATTTTAACCATCCACCTTCACCAGGCTGGGATAGCGATGCAGCTGAGGAACCTGGTAATATTTGAGTTGGGTCCAGCTGCTCTCTCTTTGGTTTGCTTTTCTGACACTTTTAGGGAGCGCATACTTGAGTAAATTTTGAGTAAATTTTGGGCACCACAGTATGAGATGGACATAAACCTATTAGAGTCTAAAGGAGGGCAACAAAGATGGTGAAGGGTCTAGAGGGCAAGATGTATGAGGAGCAGCTGAGGTCACTTGGTTTGTTCAGCCCAGAGAAGAGGAGATGAGGGGAGGCCTCATGGCGGCCTGCAGCTTCCTCACGAGGGGAGCGGAGGGGCAGGCGCTGATCTCTGCTATCTGGCGACAGCGACAGGACCCGAGGGAACGACATGGAGCTGTGACAGGGGAGGGTCAGGCTGGGTGTTAGGAAAAGGTTCTTCACCGAGAGGGTGGTTGGGCACTGGAACAGGCTCCCCAGGGACATGGTCATGGCACTGAGCCTGCTGGAGTTCAAGAAGCGTTTGGACACCACTCTCAGACACATGGTCTGATTTTTGGGTGGTCCTGTGTGGAACCAGGAGCTGGACTTGATCCTTGTGGGTCCCTTCCAACTCGAGATATTCTGTGAGTCTAAGGTTCTGTGTTTCTAAATCACTACATGGGGATGAAAGGAGATGTGGGCTTGCCATGCCAGTACCAGAAAGGTAAATATGGAAGGCAACATCACCTGAGATACTCAGAGGTGCTTAGGCTCACAGAACACTGGGTGAAGGCCACAGGAGGCCCATGCTCAGTCCCACCCTGCTCTACCCCTTCCCAGGCCATGCCCATGCCCCACACATCAGACTACATGGGACTGCAGAGATGCAGGAGAGATTTGCACGGGTGTAAGCTGTGCTGGGCCAGGTGCTGTAGGGGCAAAATCATATCTGTTTTATCTGCCTGCACAGAAGCAGGTTTAGCTTTTCTGAGCCCAGTGCAGACAGGTACAAGTAGTGGGGTACTTCTCTAAGCTCTTTCTGCCTCTCTGTGGTGGGTTCATACAGCACATAGCACAGCAATGTCCCCATTTGTTTGGTCACATAAAGATCTCAGCAGTTTTGTGCTGGGTAGGTGGAGCATGACCCTGGTCCCCATAGGGGCTTCATGCTCTTTGCTCCGAAGGGCCAAGCAGCTCTCCAGTACCAATTTTCCTATGTGAGATTTTGTTTTGGGTTTCCTACCTCTGAACACCTTCATGGGAGGTTTATGGGGGTGTTTGGAGGGGGCCCTTACCCCTCTCCTTCCCCTGTGCAAGTCTGCAAGTATCAGTCCATGGAGAGGATGCTATACGGCAGCCAGGCTGCAGGTTAACACGTGACGAGGAGGTTCCCCCACCAACACCACATCACATCACCATGTCATGTCACTTCACACCACATCCAGCTCCAGACGACCAACTGCTTTCACTGAGGCTCCTGTATGGACCCTGCTCTTCCCTACCATAGCCCAGGTCCTTAAACATCCTGCAAAACTCCAAGTTACCAGTCCCCTGCTGTCTCTGTTAAGCCTGGTGTCTAGGAAGACCACCACCCCTCCCTCTGAAGTAGTGTCTGTTTACTTTGTAGCTTCCTTCAATAAATGAGGATCAGAGCAAAGAGTTAAATTAGTATGAAATTTAACCATCGGGGGAGGGGGGTGGTTAGAGCCAGTCTTGTTACTGCTGCGTGCCAAGGAGGGGACTGTACAGTGCGTGAGTGAGGCAGTGCTGATCAGGCAAGGAGGTGCAGACCGAAGCGACCGGTGCTGAGCATACCCTGCGATGCAGGGCTGGAAAGCAGGGGACTTGACAGACAGGGGAGGGCTGGGGACTGCTGGGGCTGTCACACGCAGCCAGTAGCATGAACTGGGTGGCAGGGGTGTCAGAAAACACAGCGGCAGGCAGGAGACAGGGTGCATGGTGGAGCAGGGTTTATTTATTTTGCGTGGGTGGAGGGATGTGAAGGAAGGAGGTGAAGGGCAGGGCAGATCGGTGCAGTCAGCAGCGTGCACGCCTGCGTGCATCCTGCGCTGTGCACTTTCTCAGAGAGCACTGAGGCTTTCTGAGAGGCACTGGGAGTGTGACAAGAAGGGAGGGCTCAGCAGCTGGGGATGCGGGGGTCTGGAGCAGAGGGCAGCCCCGAGCCCTCACTGGGGCTGGGGTGACTCCTCTGGGAGCCGAGATAAGAGGACAGCAGGGGCTCAGCAGGGGAAAGGCTATGTAGATTAGATCAGGTGAGAGGCCTCTGGTGTGTAAGCATGGACTGGGGCTTACAGGGAAAGCCAGCTAGAGAGAACTCCTTTGTCTGTTTTGTTTGCTGCTGTAGTTGGAGCCGTGGTCGGGGGCAGAGCAGGGACAGGTGTGAGCAGTGATGGCTCACGTGTGATGAGATGGAGCTGGCACTCCTGTCCTCTATAACCTGCCAGGAACCTCTGCACCTTTCCGTCGCAGCCCCATAATATGTCCGTGATCCCAGCACCCCTAGGCAGCTGCCACAGGTGCTGGGAGAGGGGAGCGGGAAGGAGGGCACCCACTTCTGTCCCTTCCTCCGAGGCAGTGGGGGGCTCTTGCTGTGGGGGGCAGATGCATCCCACACTTGAACACTCCAATTTTCCTCCCTGGCTGAATTGGGGAAGCACAAAGCTCTTAAAGCTGGACAGAATGGCTGCTTGCAGGAGCCCTGACATTCAATTCCCTCTTGTCATGCTCATGCAAAGCAGCTGGTGAAAGGGAAATGAGCTTTTAAGGATTGTTATGACTGCAGGAGGCTGTATCACTGCAAGTGCTAGAGTTGACTTGAACTCAGAGCTATCCATAACACAAGCAGAGTCTTTTATCTTAAATCAGCATTTTTTCCCCATACTTTCAGGTCTTTCTGGTTCTAGCAATGACCTCCCAAACCTGTCTGCTGCCTGGTGTGCTGCAGATGGAGGGTGCTGGCTGCAAGACCCCAGGTTGTGGAGAGACCGAGGGTGTTAGTCCACCGAGGACATGGTGTCCGGCAGACACTGTGCAGCAGTGTCCTTGCGGAGACCACATTTGGGACTGAAGGGGCACTGTTTCATTGTCGCTAGATGGCACCGCACCCCCTTGCAGGAGAAGGTGTGGGTGCTGTCAGGGGACACCACTATCCCCTGCAAGCAAGCCTTGCAGCCAAATCCAGCAGCCCACCGAATGTGTGCTCTCCTTTGCCTCCCCTCCTCTCCGCGCTTTGAAAATTCCCCATGGGTAGAGATTGAAATGACTACAGAATAGAAAGGGGAAGGGGGAGGAGGGAATTAAAGACATTTTTGGAGGCAATCTGGATGCTCCATAATTTGCAGTCATGTCAGATGCCTGTTTCATCTTTGCATGACACCAAGGTAATATCCTCATGTGCCCTTCGGCTGAAAGCACTGAATAACGGAGCTATATTAATACATACACGCACAAGCATATGTTTGCGTGCGAGCTGGGGGAGCGGCATGCGCACATATAAGCCCCTCTCTGCTCTTTCTTGGCTGTGATTTTCCTCTCTCTGGTTGCCAATATTCATCTGCAAGTTGTAAATTTTTGAAGCTGGACCACTCAAGAGACTCTACCTGCAGCAGATTAGCTGGTGCCTTCTTTTTAATATTAAAGGACTCAAGCTTTCAACCATTTCCCTTTGGGAAAACAGTTCCTTGATTTACTATCTTCTATCTTAGGAAGAATTTTGTTATATCATGTAAGTCTTCCACTGCTCAGTTTAAATTCATTACTGCTAACTGTAGCCTTTGGAACCCCTTTAATCAGTGAGTTGGTGATGCCTCAATGGCAGCTTCCTCCAGATCACCTGATACCATTAGCGTGGCTGGGGATGAAGCCCAGCTGGTTTAGCTGCCTGGGAGTGGGCTTTCCTAAGGGCTGTAGCCAGCTTTGCCCTTTGAGCAATGCTCAGGACTCCCATATTATCTCAGAGGTGACTAGGCCTTGCCTGGAAGGAGGTACAGCAACTTGTGCTTTGACTTCGTGTGTAATTTTTCAGCTCTGAACTGTTGCATGGACATGAGTTTGCTGATAAGCCAAGTGCCAGTCAGCAGAGCTGTCCTCAACAGCAGAACTCTTGTCCACCATATCATGGCAGCCCAAACCCCAAAACTGTGCTCTGTGCTTAACCTTATAGCGTCGTGCAGCTTCAAGCCATTGGACACTCTGCCTTCCCCATCCCAGGTCACTGCATTGGCCAAATGTCTGCTCCTCAGTCCTAAAAAAAGGGTTGTGGGGCAGTCCCTGGGTGATGGTGAGGAGGCTCCTGTAGAAAACCTGCTGGGGCACGTGGAACACTGATGTCTCCCTCTGTGGAAATGACCAAGCACAGCATAGATATAGTCCTGGACAAGTCTGGTCCCAGGAGATATATGGGACAGCTGGTTCCTGGACTTCTTCAGAAAGTGTTACAACTCCTGTCTTTGAGCGAGTCTTGTCTCTGAGCCAGTCCAGTGCCTGCATCAGAAGTAGCTGTCGTATTCTCAGCTCCCTTCCTGGCTCCAATTGCCTCTCCAGAAGGACCCCGCACCAAACAAGTCCCAGCCCTGCCAAAGAAGCAGTGCCCAAGACGCCATGAAGTCTTTGCTATTGCAAGGCTCTGAGTCAGGGGCTGGAGAGTGGTGTAAGTCTTTAAGATAGACCATGAATCATCATTCACCAATGAGAAGAAAAGATGTTCCTCATGCTGTAAAAGGCACACTGCATCTAATACTGTGATCATGTTTAGCAAGATAGCATGGTGACTTCACATGCTTTGATATTAAAAAAAAATCCCAGCAACGTTGTAGAAACCTCAGCTCCTTCATCTGTCTATGTTCTCATGTCAGAGACTTGTTTTCCCATGCAGTTGGGTAATTAGATACAGTGTCTCAAATCCAGACAGAATGTGATTTTTTTTTTCCCCTCTTGTGTGAAAGAAAGAAATGCAACAGAAAGAGAACGAACCCTAGACAGCTGGGATATGGGGTCCATGGATTCCTGATCCAGGCCCAAAGCAGGCAGGATGGTACCCTGGTCTCAAATCCAGTTTTTATGGGATTGCAAGAGAGCTGCTCTTTTCTGTCCTAAACCTCTGAAACCTTCCTGACAGAGTTTTGGTAAAATTCAACCCTTTCCCACACAAAGCTTCAGCTTGGATGTCTTCCTGTTCACAGATGCCTCTTGCCTTGAAATATCCCTGACCTGCTGCAGTCGCGACGATATCATAGCGTTAGGGATCACTTACATAGCCTATCTTCAGCCAAAGATGACTGTGTCTGATACACCACTGCTGCCAAGTCCAAAAAGGAGCCCAGCCAAGACTCCTTAGGTAAAAAGGAACCTCTCCCTTTTCCTTTCCTCAAGACTGAGGTGCAGGCAGATTACTCATCCCAAACTCAACATGGACGTACTTCTGCCCGGGTGTTTAATCCCAGCTATTTTTAAATGCTGGGATAACAACACAGGGAGAGTCAGGATGGCTCTTTGGACTCATCGCTGGCCCAAATCCTAGCTGCATTGGGAGGTGCCAGCTCTGTGCAACGGGCCTGTTCAGGGCTGGAAGGGGTACAGCTGCATTTGTGGGGCTGTCTGCTCTCTGCATCGTGCTCTCTGTCCTTGTCTGCACTCCTGCATGGTCAGTCCTGGCAGCACCTACATGAACCAGAGCCAGAATTGCCTGGTCTCTGATACAAGATTAGGTGGGAAATATAACTTTGCACAAGGACCAAGTTGCCCCTTGCAACTATGGAGCTGGCAGTAGAGTAACAATGATGACTGCTAACCAAAAATAAATCCAACTCACAGCTTCTGCCAGTGGCTGAGTCATTGGCTGTATCCAGCACCGAGGAGATGGTCGCCTGTCTGTCACGGGAGATCCTCCCTTCCTGTGTGGGAATGATGGTGGGTAAACAGGTAAATTCCCATAAATAGAGGAGAAGAGCTGCAGAAAACCCCAGTGTGGGGAAAGCAGCTACACCAAAGGCTTTCCAGAGGCAAGGGTGGCCCTGGTATTGCATCCATGTATTGTGTATGGTTGGACTTTTTTCCTGTAGAACTCACCCTGCTTTGGCCTTACTCTGTTGTCCCCAAGGACAGTCCTTCTCAGCTCTTTGGGCAAGCCTCCCTCTGTTTCCAGAGCCAAGTAGTGTTTTCTCTACCCACCCTCATTTTTGAGGCCACTGTTGAAGCTCTTTCTGGGTCAGGTTTATCCATCCATTTCCTTTACCTGCCCTCACAATGATTGCAGTGTCTCAAACCCAGCAACGACTGGTGTTGTCCCTTGCTGTATCCCCAGTGAAGGAACCAGTCCCTTCTGTGGAGCAGTAATCACTGGGGTGATATCATATAAGGGTGAGATGGACCTGACCATTTGAGACAGGCTTTCATCCAGAATTAACATTCCAGAAGATAACGACTTCGTGGGACTCTCCTGCTTGCTTAATGTAGGTCTGTCTCCCATCTAGGCTGTCCATATCTAACTCCTCCCCTCCAGGAAAGGGATGAGTGCAAGAAATAGTTGAACATATGACTGGTGCCCCTGATAGCATTGAATCACCTAAAGCTGGCGTTGCAGAACCTGTCTCAAGGGAGACCCAGCATATGTTGAGGGATCTCTTGGTGTGTGTGCCAGCCTTTAATAATACAGAAAGCTGCCTCTGTACTGTAGGGAGGTGATGTGCCAAAGAGTTTTCTGTGGTGGATCTGCTGCTCACCCCCACCACACCTAGGATCAAGCTCTACCCTGATGGTAGCTCTGATGTCACAACGTGGCTCTCCTGTAAACCTGGTCCTCTGGCCCTAGGCATGGTTTCCCTTCCGCGTGCAACCCCTATGCCCAGGGGAATGCTGTCAGTGGATGACAAAACACCACCATGAAGCCCAACCACTCATAAGGATGACTCTGGACACCCAAAAAAAATAAATTTCAGAGGGGCTTTCAAAGAAGAGCACCTACTAACCTTTGCAGCAGACTTCATCCATGTGATGGTGGCAGGACTCCAGTGTGCCTTCCTCTGTGCTCTCTGAAGAGAGGAAAGGAAGGATGACTCTTTGTGGGGTTTGGTCTCCCTGCTGAGGGGTTGGATTGTTGTCATGATCCTGGCATCAGCTTCTGTCTTCCTCAAAATGCCATTGGGAGACGGTGTCTTGAGTGGGGCAAAAGGTAAAGTGTTACTCTGTGGATTGACTTTAGGGGTGTCAAATGTGGTAAGGAGTCCTTTGAAATTCCTTGTTGTGGCACTGATCTTATGTGTGGGAAGATCTTCCATGGACTTGCTCCAGGACACATTGGAATGAGATAAAGCATGCTTTTTCCCCATTGGAATACCATTGGTCTGTGATAGATATCTTCTCTCCATGAGCTAAAAAACAAAGATACAACAAAATAGGCTCATATTTAACTTCAACAACAAATGAAACTTCAATTTCCTACTCTTCTAGTCCAAGCATCGTATCTGTTGACCTTTTAACTTTTTGAGATGAAAGTGTCCCATCACTTTCTGCTTTGTGTTCCCTGAAGTAAACGTCGGAGATATGACCTAAATACACTCTAGCCCTTTCTGAACTGTGGGAGAAGTTTCTTTCTTGCCTATTTCCAGTGTGTCCTCCAAATTTGTCCATGGTAATGCAAGAAAGCCTTCAAATAGCAAAAATATGACCACTGGTTTTCTTCCCTCTTGGATCATTGTTTTATCACCATCTCCATCCTCTTCCTCAGCCAGAAAATCTGCCTCTCTATTATCTCATAGGAAACCTCCAGTGTCATTTTAAAAACCTGTCCTGGAAATAAAATATTTCAGATTCTCTCCTCTCCTCGCCTCGCCTCGCCTCGCCTCGCCTCGCCTCGCCTCGCCTCGCCTCGCCTCTTCTTGCCTTGCTCTGCCTTGCCTTGCCTTGCCTTTTCCCCTAGCTGTAAGTCCTATCTGGGATACGAATTCTAAGCATTCTTTCATAACTTCATTGGCCGTATCCTGCCTGGTTGCAACGACACTCTTAAGAAGGTACATGAGACNTTCCCTTCCCTTCCCTTCCCTTCCCTTCCCTTTCCCTTTCCCTTTCCCCTGGTCAGTGGGAATCTACCGTGTCTTCAGCAGGGAAATTGCATGAAGCCCAGTGTGTGATTTTATCACTGTTATTCCAGGTTCCCTTATCACAAAGCAGGACCCCAGCAAATACAGGGCCAAGAACTGCACTTTATGCAAATGAGTTTGTAATCAAAATTTGATATGAGGGACACTGGCTGGTGCAGGGTGCACCTTTGTAGTAACATGAGAACAACTTCAAGCTAGGGGGGAATTCAGTTGAAGATGTTGAAATGATGACATGTACATGAAGCTGTGAGCTAAATCTACTCGTGAACTTGCAGTCTAAGTCTCATTACAGTCCAAAGAGCCAAGAAAGTGATTTCTTCACACTAGGATAAACAGTTTTCTTTAGTAGCTGCTTAGCATTGTTTGAGACACACAAGTTAACCCCCAAAGCATCCATCTGCTGGTTCAGGAGGGCAGTGTCATATTTGTCATCCCAGTGTAGATGTCTGGGTGCCTTAATGACTTTCTGCCTTTATTTCAGGATCTTTCTCTCACTTTCTAACCAGTAATAAATCTTCTGCCAAGTCCCACACCTCTTGTTGGTTTTCCATTAGGCTCTACCACTACAGTTTATTCACTCCAGTGCAATATGAGTGTTATACATGAAACTTTCACCTCATCTTGGAGCATCTTATATGTTTCAGTCCATTATACATACAAAAAGGGAATCAGATCTGACTTGCCCTGAGATGTCCTCAGAACAGCACCAGATATTGAAAAAAAAAAAAAAAAAA